>JAMPIV010015489.1:0-305000 GCA_024509875.1 Oreohelix idahoensis
TTCGATCGTTGGTCTGATTTCAGCACGTATTCCCGCATATGTTAACAAAAAACTGCATGATAGCTAAATGTGTGAAACTGTCTTGTTGTCGGGCATTTCTAATTTAAAATGATTTTCTATCAACATATTAGGTATCTCTTTTTTATTTTGTTAACAGAATAATTATTTATTTTAAACACAACTTTTTAAAAAAAATTGTGTTGTTGGCAACGATCTTGTTAAAGAAATGGTGCATTTATCTTTTATCCCGCCTGAAAAACTGTTTCATGGAAGCGTCTGCAAATCTTTATTTTATGTCATCCATCGGTTTACTTCTTTCATGATTTTTTTGTTTCGATGTATGAAGATGTGAAGCTTGTAGGTTAATATACAGCATTGTCAGCACTCTCATTACCGCGTACCCCTGCATGACCAGGACAGATGATCCACTTCAGCTCCTGCAGATTCGAAGCTTCTATGACAGACTAGCATCAAGAGCACCCACAGTGTGAACACTGGACATGAATAGGGGAGAATAGTGAGAACAATTAATGATCGCCTGTTAGAGAATGACACCGCAATAGAGAATCATCAAGAGTTAAGACTGTTGGAATTAGAGAATGACACCGCAATAGGATGATCATCAAGGTTAAGACTGTTGGAATTTGGCATCAAACGTCAGGCTAGAAGAGGATGGACGTATGAGAGGATGAATCAGTTGTGTATATAAGAGCGAGCTACAGGAACAGTTAGCATTCACACTCTCGACCACATACTGAGGGAGGATGAGTACCTTGGTTTGCCAGGTGTTCAGTTGATTGTGGTGAAGTGGGATGTTATAAATATTTATAGGGGACTTAGTGTACTGACTGAGATCAGCTGTGAAGGTATCTATATCTAATAAGAGTAGTGTATTATAGATAACCTTACTTGCTGCCACATATATATATATCTCAGTCAGAATTATTCTGGAATAGTGTGATGACTACGTTGTATGTCTAGGGTATGTGTATGATGAAGTGTAAGTCATAACAACAACAGACAGATAAACAATTTAATTTATTCCACCACACTTGACAACACTGTGACACTCACATACATATAACACTCTAAGGATATCTTAAAGGAGTCACTGATAACTTTTCAAATAACAATATGTATTCATTGCTGTTATGAATGAATATGTGTCCTGATTCAAATACAAAGGGAACCAGGAATCACAATCAATTTTAATTACAAGTTATATGTACAGAATTTATCAATATGAATATTGTAGTGACATATATTATTAAAAATATCCTATGTGTGTCAGTTGTGTAGTAGTAATATGAGGTAATACTGGTTTCGTTTTGTTCAAGCTCTGTTGGTATTTGTCATCATGACTTCAATAGTTTGTCTTTATGGGAACTAGTATTGGAGATGTTCTCAGTTCCTGATATTAAAACAATTTAATTCCCCTCTTAATGTTATTTTTACAAGGTCATTTTAAGATGGGGGTACATAATGTTGAGCTCAGCTGGCCACATCAGCTTATCTTGCGTGATGGCGGCAGGAAAAGGCTCCTCTGCTCGATTTCTCCCCTGGGCTCTGGAGACACCTCACTGATAGCTAAATGGACCAAGGAGTATGCTGTCCGACTCTGGATTCAGCAAAGCTCTGACCAGGTGCTGCTCAATACCATCAAGACCACGGTCCCTGAAAACAAGAAGGATGTACCTTCTACTTCATAACTAATTTATACTCTCTTTTTACACTGAGCACAATACATCACAAACATTGAGTTCAGAGCGTTAGGCCAACTGTCAGCTTCATCTGAAATACTTTATACCAGTATCAACCTCCTTAATGGTTACTACGCCTCTGCACTTCCAGCATTATTTCTGTCTAATCAATAATCTAGGTGTCAGTGTACTGTTTGGCCATTCCATGCCGTTTTACTTTCCTCCGACACCTTCTGTTCAGGCTGGAGCATTATAGGCTTTACATCATGTTTGCTACTGAACTACACATATATACAGGCATAAATTAACAATTCACATTCAATTTTCATTAAAAGATACTGAATGTTTCAAGCTTACCACAATTCATGGAAATAAACACAGATACGTTGACTAGCAATGAATTCTGGCACAAATACTGGCACAAATTCCCATCTGCTTATGTACCAGGCTTTTATTTAGCAAAAATATGAGCTGGCTTCAACGCACTGTTGCTTTATCAAGCTTATTTGACTAGTGGTCTCGAACTAACGCTCCTAAGTGAGTATATCAGCGAGTCTAGCCAATGGAGCCACGTTTCGACAAGTATTTGAAAAAATTTTACCTTCCTACGTCTCCCTAACAACCAAAGATAGTATTTATAGTCCGACCAATCGTGTTTAGTCTTACTTTTTCATTCCAGCCAATCAGTTCAATTTAATTGTAGGCCTATTTCCGTACAATGGTGGTTAAAAAAAATCTACACTGAGCGAGAAATGATTTTGGGTGTTGTCTGACAGCACATCATTTTATTTTGGTTATAACTTGTTAATTCCTAGACTATTTGCGTAACGTTTTACATATTCTTTGTCAGCAAGCCCTAAGGAACCCAAATATCCAAATTTAAAAGAGCTAAGTGGCTGCGTTCAAAATATGCAATTTCTTATCTATTGTTTTATTTTGTGAAGACTGTCTGTGTATGTGTTGTCAATTTCGTAAAAACATCTATTGTTATCTTTCCTAATAAGCGTTTTTTATGATTTTAAAACCTAACTCTGGGAAGGGTAGTGAATTTATCACTGTCCGTCTGAAAAAAAAAGTTAGTGCATGTAGTCTTACACGCGTGATGGCAGCATTTGTGTATCGCGCGACGCGTGTTTAGTGTTCGGCTTTCTGCCTCTCCCTTCTCGCTATCCTTTAGTCCATCTGTCTTTCGTTTTTGGTAACATAGTGTAGAAAAAGACATGAATGGAATTTAAAATTTAGGTCAACTTGCATATTTCAAGGTTTTTCTTAGAAAGGCAGCACATTTTATTGTGTGTGTGGGAAACGCGTGTATGTTGCAGAAGGCCTTTAATATCAACGTGGAAACGTTACAATTTGCAGACGAAGCATAAAACAAAGGGGATTTCGAGTACTGTCATTGTGACAGCACTGTTCTTTACCATTCTTCTTCCTTTATTTATTATATGTATTTATTAGGCTTTATATTTACTTGATAATTTATATATGTGGATTAGAATATTCCACGACACCTCCCCTCTTACCACAGACATTATATGTCAGTCCTTTATTCTATATACACATAGAGAAATTTATTATTATTTCTGGGGTTTACGGTGATTCTCATCACACGGATGGCGGCTTAAAAAATCCGCTCCCAAATTTGTTTTTCCAGATATATACTCAATGCTAAAATTATAGGGAGCCAAAAGTAAAGACCATCGGAGTAACCTAGAGTTCTCATGCTTAGCCTGTGCTAGAAACGATAAAGGTTTGTGGTCTGTTTGCAACTTAAATGCCTTCCCATATAGATAAATATTGAATTTCTTTATTGCCCATATTACTGCAAGACATTCTTTTTCGCTAGTTGAGTAGTTGATTTCAGCTTTATTCAACTTTCTGCTAGCATATGCCACTGGGCTTAATTCCCCATCCAATGCATCTGATTTCTGTAGTAGAGTTGCACCTAACCCAATATTACTTGCATCCGTCCTTACTATGAATTCTTGACTTAAGTCAGGTAATTTCAAAATGGGTTTACTTGTGAGCTTTTCCTTCAATTCTTGGTAAGTCATTTCACATTGTGGTGTCCATGTAATGCGATCTGGATGTCCTTTACGTGTCAATTCAGTTAACGGTGCACATATGGAATTAAAGTTTTTGATATACTTCTGGTAGAAACCACATAATGAGACAAAGGATCTCACGTCCTTCTTGGTTTGTGGTCTCGGGGCTTTCTGTAGTTTCTCTAAATTCTTTGGGTCAGGGGTCATGTTTCCCTGATAAACTGTGTGTCCCAAAAATTCCAATTCTTTACATCCAACGCAACATTTGGTTGGTCGGGCTGTTAAATTTGCCTCCCTAAGTCGATTAAACAGCATGTTCAGAGAGTCAATGTGTTCCTCAAATGTTTCTGTTGCTATAAGGATATCATCCATAAAATTTGTTATACAGGGATTATTCAGAGGATCCAATAATTTTCTCATCATTCTAGAGAAGACACTAGGCGCATTCTTCAATCCAAATGGCAATCTATTAAACTCATAGTGTCCTTCTGAGGTACTAAAAGCTAGGTATGGTCTAACCTCAGGCTTTACTGGAATCTGATAGTATCCTTTACTCAGATCCACTTTTGAGAAATATTTAGCTTTATTTAGTCTGGCAAACAGCTGATTTGTATCCGGCAATGGATCCACCTGTCCTTCTGTAATAGCATTCAGTCTCCTGTAATCTATACAGAGTCTATGTTCTCCAGAGGGCTTCCTTAAGAGTACAACACCGGAACTATACGAAGACTCACTGTGCGAAATAATTCCTTCCTTCAACAGATAGTCTATCTCTTCCTTCAAAGCTTTCTCCTTAGCAAACGGAATCGAATATGGTTTCATACAGACAGGTGTGGGGTCTATCAGTTTCATATCATATTCCAATAGGTTTGTATGCCCTGGTCGGTCTGTTAACACCTCTGCATGATTATTTAGAACCTGTTGCACTCTCTCTTTCTGAGTTTTCGTTAAATGTGTACTGATTTTCACCTGTGCTGCTGTCTCACAGGGGTGTAATGGATATTCAAATGATGAAAGTGGTTCCTTTTTCATCTCCATGGCGATGGACAAGGTCAACAAGTGTGTCTCTTCCTGATGTTCTCTTTCCAAATATTTCTTCAGGAGATTCACATGATAGATTTTTTCTTTCCCCTTCTTATCTATCTTATAATTTGTTCTAGACACCTTCTCTAAAACTGTATATGGACCCTGCCATCCAATTTGTAACTTATTCTGACTCCCGGGCAAAAGAAGCAGTACTTTCTCTCCCACAGCCAAATTTCTGTCTTTCGCCTTCCTGTTATAATAGGCAGCATGTTTCTTCCTGGCTTGTTTCAAATTTTCATTGGCAAGTTTCCAGCCAGTTTTTAAACGAGTGGTCAGCTCATTCACATATTGGTATGAAGATGTAATGTTTTCCTCTGCCTTTTCATCAGTCCACGTTCTTAACAAAGCTACATATGGACCTTTAATTGTGTGGACCTATTTGTCCATGCACCGGTATGGTCTCTTCCACTCGAAGCTTTATAGTGATGATTTTTCCTCCCAGAATTATCATTCACAAAACGACCGCTACCAATTTTTCTTTTGGGGCTTTCTCCCCACTTAAAATTCTTGATGAGAGATTTCCTCTCTACATCCTCTTCCTCCAGTTTGTTTAAGTCCGATTGAGGGATTTTCGGCTTATCCTGGGGTAAGACATCTTTTTGCACTCTCCGCATAGTGGCCATTGTAAAACAGTTAAGTGAAGCTTGTCCGTGAAAAGGGGCTTCCCATTCCATTTGGTCCACTTTATCAAATCTATTTTTCTTTTTATTATCAGGCCTAATTTTGCCCCGTGGCGTGTCCAGGTCCTGATCCATGTTCCCACTTGTGGGTGTTCCCTCATGTGCTATGCTACACCTTTCTACAAAATTCTCAATGTCCCATCTTGCTTTGGGCCAATAATAATTGTGAGCCACCTTTTGAATGATGGTACCTATCTTCTCATGGTCCCCATCTGGTTTCACATGTAGGCTCCTTATTAAGTCTGTCCTATATCTTTTTGGAAGAACCAGCTGTCCGTGACCATTGGATCTAGCTCCAGTCTTCCTATACATCAACTTGTTTTTCATGTAAAAATCTCCCTTGCCTGGAGTTGTATGACAAGTTGACAATTTTCTGAAACAAGGCTTGAGTGTTTTATCCCCAGCCTGTGCCTTCCTCATCTCTTCTGGAGTGGTATCTAACATAATATCCTCCTCCTGTCTTGAGGTCGACCTGACCTGAAGGGTTGCCATATACACAGGTTTCCTTCTGCAACGGTCAGTGTCATGATTGTCCATCTGACAATTTTTACACCACCTTTTTCCTTGGTTGAAAGATTTTCTTTCATCATATTTCCTTTCATCGAATTGTGGGAATTTATTTTTATTTTCATACCGTGGCCTATCAAATTGGTGCTTACCTTTATTTTGATCCTTAGGATCAAATTTATTAAAGTTCTGTGGTGCCCTAAAGTTATCCACTTGTTTCTTTTTATTACCTGTTACCTCTGCTTGAGCTGCTTGATACCTTTCAGCAACATTTAGCAACTCACCCAGCCTCTCTGCACCTTGTTCCATGAGAAACTTTCTCAGGTCTGGAGCCATGGACTCTCTTAGTTGCTCTATAAGGACCATTTCCTTAAGATCTTGGGTTTTCCCCAGAGAAGTCCATTTCTCCAAGTATGTCTCTATTCGTGCAGAGAACTGGTGATAGGTTTCACCTGACAGTAGTTTAGCATTCCTAAATTTTTTCCTATAAAATTCTGCATTCTTTTCATACCTTAACAAAAGAGCCTGCTTTAGCATGTCATAATTTTCCTGATCACCTCTGCTCATTTTTGCAAAAACTTCATAAGCTGCCCCACGAAGTCCCTGAGATAACTTTAAGCTCCACCTTTCTCTCTCTAACCCATACGTGGTAGCTAATAGTTCATACCTATTTAGGTAGCTCTCTATATCATCGTCTTTCTCAACAAAATGATCTAAATGAAAATTCATAGCTGAGGTTGAGGCTCCCTGAGTAACCGTAGCATCAGAGGCAAAGGGACTGGCACCATTTTCAGGAGCATGGCCTTGAAACTCAAACTCCCTTAGTCGTAACTCATGTTCCCTTTGTAATCTCTTATCTTCTGCTTCCCTTTCTGCAGCTAATCTCTTGTCTTCCCTTTCTGCAGCCAATCTTCTTTCTTCTGCTTCCAATTTCTTAGCCTCAGCCTCAATCTGCAACCTCTTAGTCTCAGCCTCAGCTTCAAATTGTAACCTCTTAATTTCCCTTTCAGCCTCTAACTTTCTTTCGGCTTCAAACCTTCTTTCTTCGCGTTCAATAAATTTGTCACATTCCGTGGTGACATAGGCAACCATAACTTGCCCATCTAATCCTAACTCTTTTGCAGTCTGAACAGCAGCAGATCGAAACTTGGCCAGGTCCGCCATTGTCTATCAGGTAAATTTATACAATGTCTAACCAACAATTCAATTTCTACATATATATCTAATGGACAACACAGGCACCGTGAGCTCAACCTTATTTAATTCCACCCAAGGATACCTTTTAATTCTTATATTCCCTGAAGTGAATTACCCCCAATATATGTAATAGGGAAAGATTCAAAATCCCAAGAGCGAGACCCCAATATATGTGGTGAAGTGGGATGTTATAAATATTTATAGGGGACTTAGTGTACTGACTGAGATCAGCTGTGAAGGTATCTATATCTAATAAGAGTAGTGTATTATAGATAACCTTACTTGCTGCCACATATATATATATCTCAGTCAGAATTATTCTGGAATAGTGTGATGACTACGTTGTATGTCTAGGGTATGTGTATGATGAAGTGTAAGTCATAACAACAACAGACAGATAAACAATTTAATTTATTCCACCACACTTGACAACACTGTGACACTCACATACATATAACACTCTAAAGGATATCTTAAAGGAGTCACTGATAACTTTTCAAATAACAATATGTATTCATTGCTGTTATGAATGAATATGTGTCCTGATTCAAATACAAAGGGAACCAGGAATCACAATCAATTTTAATTACAAGTTATATGTACAGAATTTATCAATATGAATATTGTAATGACATATATTATTAAAAGTATCCTATGTGTGTCAGTTGTGTAGTAGTAATATGAGGTAATACTGGTTTTGTTTTGTTCAAGCTCTGTTGGTATTTGTCATCATGACTTCAATAGTTTGTCTTTATGGGAACTATTATTGGAGATGTTCTCAGTTCCTGATATTAACACAATTTAATTCCCCTCTTAATGTTATTTTTACAAGGTCATTTTAAGATGGGGGTACATAATTTTGAGCTCAGCTGGCCACATCAGCTTATCTTGCGTGATGGCGGCAGGAACAGACTCCTCTGCTCGATTTCTCCCCTGGGCTCTGGAGACACCTCACTGATAGCTAAATGGACCAAGGAGTATGCTGTCCGACTCTGGATTCAGCAAAGCTCTGACCAGGTGCTGCTCAATACCATCAAGACCACGGTCCCTGAAAACAAGAAGGATGTACCTTCTACTTCATAACTAATTTATACTCTCTTTTTACACTGAGCACAATACATCACAAACATTGAGTTCAGAGCGTTAGGCCAACTGTCAGCTTCATCTGAAATACTTTATACCAGTATTAACCTCCTTAATGGTTACCACGCCTCTGCACTTCCAGCATTATTTCTGTCTAATCAATAATCTAGGTGTCAGTGTACTGTTTGGCCATTCCATGCAGTTTTACTTTCCTCCGACACCTTCTGTTCAGGCTGGAGCATTATAGGCTTTACATCATGTTTGCTACTGAACTACACATATATACAGGCATAAATTAACAATTCACATTCAATTTTCATTAAAAGATACTGAATGTTTCAAGCTTACCACAATTCATGGAAACAAACACAGATACGTTGATTAGCAATGAATTCTGGCACAAAATACTGGCACAAATTCCCATCTGCTTATGTTCCAGGCTTTTATTTAGCAAAAATATGAGCTGGCTTCAACGCACTGTTGCTTTATCAAGCTTATTTGACTAGTGGTCTCGAACTAACGCTCCTAAGTGAGTATATCAGCGAGTCTAGCCAATGGAGCCACGTTTCGACAAGTGTTTGAAAAAATTTTAACTTCCTACGTCTCCCCTAACAACCAAGGATAGCATTTATAGCCCGACTAATCGTGTTTAGCCTTACATATCATTCCAGCCAATCAGTTCAAATGTAACTTGTGGCCCATTTCCCGTACAATGGTGGTGAAAAAAAATCTACCACTGAGCGATTCTGATTTTGGGTGTTGTCTGACAGCACTATCATTTTATTTTGGCTATAACTTGTTAATTCCTAGAATATTTGCATAACGTTGTACATATTCTTTGTCAGCAAACCCTAAGGAACCCAAATATCCAAATTTAAAAGAGCTAAGTGGCTGCGTTCAAAATATGCAATTTCTAGGATAGTCGTGTAGTTGTTTTATTTTTTATGTGAGAACCGCCACCTGTCCTGCTGTACTGTCAGACTAATGTCAGGATTTCGGACATAAAACAGTAGAATGTCAGGTTTCCCCAATAAGCGTTTTTCAGATTTTAAAACCTAACTCTGGGAAGGGTAGTGAATTTATCACTGTCCGTCCGAAAAAAAAGTTAGTGCATGTAGTCTTACACGCGTGATGGCAGCATTTGTGTATCGCGCGACGCGTGTTTAGTGTTCGGCTTTCTGCCTCTCCCTTCTCGCTATCCTTTAGTCCATCTGTCTTTTGTTTTTGGTAACATAGTGTAGAAAAAGACATGAATGGAATTTAAAATTTAGGTCAACTTGCATATTTCAAGGTTTTTCTTAGAAAGGCAGCACATTTTATTGTGTGTTTGGGAAACGCGTGTATGTTGCAGAAGGCCTTTAATATCAACGTGAAAGCGTTACAATTTGCCGACGAAGTAGAAAAGAAGGGGGATTTCGAGTACTGTCATTGTGACAGCACTGTTCTTTACCATTCTTCTTCCTTTATTTATTATATGTATTTATTAGGCTTTATATTTACTTGATAATTTATATATGTGGATTAGAATATTCCACGACAGTGATGTCGATTCAGTTCAACACTAACATTAACAATACATTATTGTCTTAGATGACGCTATATTTATTGGTATTCTGCTGTCTTGTATACTTCTGCTCTTATTTTAATGTATATGCAAGCTTACGAGCATTTTTGGTTTTTGTTTTCATGTCAGCCTGTTCTTTTTTCTCAAATACATACACCCAGTCAATGAATGAAAAACAAGTGAATTATTATGTAATTATATGTAAGAGCATCGAGTGGCAGAGTGGATAAAGTACATGCTTCTCGAAGCAAAGTTGCCAGGTTCAAAACCCAGTAGCGTCACGCGTCAGTCTACCCAACTGTAAATAGGCACCTAACTCTGCACTTGAGTTGCTTGTTAGCACCACGGCTGTTCGATATTTATATGGACAAAATAACATCGGAAGCAAACGCAGACGATTAAGTAAGTCCAGAAAGTGAAAGAATAAGCTCATCAAAGACAGAAACTATGAAGATCAGCACATCAAAGACATAAACTATGAAGATCAGCACATCAAAGGCAGAAACTATGACGATCAGCACATCAAAGACAGAAACTATTAAAATCAGCACATCCTAGACAGACAATATGAAGATCAGCACATCAAAGACAGAAAATATGAAGACCAGCAATGTTACGCTGGAATAAATATAGAGGATCATGCAGGAGACGCGAATGATTGCAGGCTTTCATACAGGACATTATAGTCAGCATATATAACACAAGCCGGCAGGTGAACAGGTCCACGGAAAACATGGTTGACATTTATTGTAACGTTCATCACAAGGAGACATCCTTCAAGATATATACATGGCATAGTATATGGCAGGAAAACATGTAAATGCGATAAGCAGTTACGTCAGTCAATAACGAGCCTCAATCAATAGGCTTTCTTCATCTCCATTGTTAATAGTAAAAGAAAATATATTGAGAGATATTCTGAAATCTCTTATCAATCCTGGCAGTGTACTAATAGGTACGGCAATATTCCCGGTACCCAAGTAATATGGCGGAAGAAACTGATGGCGTCCTAAACTCAGTTACCTCAATATCTTTGAGATACTCCTTACGAAAAATATCAAAAGGCGTTGTGCAAGACTTCTCAATAAGTTTCCTTCCCCATCTAGAACATTCTGAACAAGGTGGCGGCCTTTGAAAAAATACATTTTATGTCCCAGTTAGATAAAAACACACTCTCCATAAAATCCTGGGGCTTAGAAGAAATCACATCCACTTCAAACCAGTGAACGAATACGAACGGCCCAAATAAACCACACACTGACCCCACGACATGTGAGAAAAAAAAACGTCACTAGTTGACTGTCGCTCACCACGGGTGAGCGCTTCGTGCAAAAAGTAGTTTGACTACAGGCGAACACAATTCCTCACATAAAATGGGCATGTGCTAGCGTGTAGTAACATGCTACATTATTTTATCCCCAGATCTATCCTTAACATCTCACCTCCTTCGCGGTGTAAAAAAAACAAACAAATTTATTTGGTTTTTGTTCCCCATCCAAATATTTCCTATATGGAAATATCGACCAAAATTGATCCTATCACGAATATTGAGCCATATGGAAAATAACTTAGTCGCAGTCTACATAATGTAACTTATTATTAAGTAACATGCTAGACGAATTTGTCATCAGTCATAAGCAGTCATATGTCAATAAGTAACAAGTCATATATAGTCGATATTCCATGATGTAACAAAAGAATACATAAATGTTTGGTCATTGTGAGTTAATAATAAATACATAAAAGAAATAGCATGCATATATGAAAATGGTATGAGATATAAAAAACAAAAAAACCAAATCGAAAATTCAAAAATGCATGACTAATAGTTTAAAAAAAAAATTAGTATGTTATATCTCCACCTAACAATTCTGTCAAAAATCCTAAAATTAAACTTAAACGCAATTTATACATGACCTGAATCAAATAAGATATGAAGCAATGCGATATGACATTAATGCAGCTAAAGTACAGGAATATCTCACAGAATGAAGGAAAGAGGATAAAAATGAGTACAAGAACGCACGTATAAGCAATTAACACAATTATCCCATTACTTATCTATTCTACTCTAAGTACCTTGTGTACGTTATGGCAAGACACGTAATCTCCAAACAACCTTGCACTAATTTAATTATACTCCAAACTATCCGTGTCAGGACTAGATTTTTAGTGTTAGTATAGCAATCTTAATTAATGTGAACGTGCATTCCAGAAAAATAACATGATGTCGTAGTTGGAAATTGTTCATGTCTGCAAGTAATATAACACTGTTCAATGTACCACTAGCTAAAGTGAATAATGATTAACTCAAAGTAATGTAAATCACAAATGTTAATATGAATGGTTTGGAAATCAACTTATTGTTCATGTATTCACCGCCCTTGTCATAGTGACTTCTAGTGGATAAACACCATGACTTCACACATGTGTAATATAAAGTCATTTAACTAAGTCAATATGAATCTTCAGGTTCGAGCTGTGGGCATCTCGATAAAGCGTCAGCGACGACCTTTGAAGACCCTGGTATTGCCTCGATTTCATACTGAAACGGTTGTAGTAGGATGGCGAAACGGGCTAGCTTCGGGTTCTTGTGATTCGCCTTCTTCAATGAGGAAAGGGATTTCTGGACTGACTGGATAATGAATGGGGAGCCACACAAATACCACTCCAGCTTGACTACCGACAAGATAACAGCCAACAGCTCCCTTTCTATAACTGGATACTTCCTTTCTGCATCAGTGAGCTTTCTGGATATATAGAGGCTTGGATGTAATCTTCCCTCGAACTCTTGCATCAGTGATGCGCCGATACCTTTTGAACTAGCATCTGTGTGGAGATAATAAATCAGATGTGTATCTGGTAACCTCAAAATTGGTGGCACAGAAAAAATCTTTTGAATATAATTTAACGCAGCCTGGCACTCTGGTGTCCAGTGCACGTGGTTAGGTAAACCCTTTTTTAGCAAGGCAGAGAGGTCTGCAGTGACGGAAAACAAGTTGGGTATAAATCTACTGTAATACTGAATTACGCCGAGAAGACTACGAACTTGCTTCTTAGTAGTGGGCACGGACAATTTTAGAATTTTGGAAACATTCTGTGGCACGGTCTGAAGACAACCGTGACCCATCTTATGTCCCAAGAATGAAATTTCCTCAAAGGCAATAAAGATCTTTGAGGACTAGGCTGTTAGGTGATGGAGACGTAAAGTGTCTAGAAGAGAATGTAAACCTAAGAAGTAAACCTAAGATGTCATTTATGTATGTGAATGTGATTATATTGGACCGATGAGCGAGAATTTCTCTCATCATACGGACAAATGTAGCTAGGGCGTTCATAAGTCCGAAAGGCATCACATTCCACTGATAAAGACCCCGTTGTGTAGCAAAGGCAGTGAGTGGTTTAGCTCTGTCAGTCAAGGGAACTTGCCAGTATCCCTTGGTAAGGTCAATTTTAGTAAAGAAAAGAGCCTTGACGAGACGAGACAAACGTTTTTCAAGTAGAGGTAAGGGTTCAGCATCGAAGACTGTGATGTTATTAAGCTTCCGATAATCTACACACAATCTGATATTGTTGTCTTTCTTACAAACGATGACCATAGGTGATGAGTAAGGATCGTTGGAAGGTTCTATAATTCCTAAATTAAGCATTTGTTTTAATTCTTCTTCAACCTGGTGCTGGTAATGAGTAGGGACAGGATAGGGGCGTAGACGACCTGGTCGATCATCTGTAAGGATGATGTAGTGTGAAATAACTGAAGTACAACCTGGCATGTCTGTGAGGACATCTGGAAAAGATTCTAGAAGACTAGAGACTTGGGAGTGTTATTCAGAAGACAAAGCTGGACAAATAGCGACATCCTTCCATGTCTCAGTCGATTGAAGAGGAAAGAGAGGTAAGTTCATTGGAACATCCGGAAAAGACGATTCTTCCTCCTGAATTACTGATAGCGCAGAGTAGTGAGTAGGAGGCCTAGGGTGCTCATCAACTGCTTGAAAGATGGCTTGAAGATGTGCCGGTCTAGTGTGGAATTCCTTAAGCATGTTTATGTGAAAGGTCTTCCTTTTCCCTTTTATATCTAAGATGTAGTCAACATCAGAAATGCGTGACAACACTTTATATGGACCATTCCAAGCAATTAAAAGTCTATTTTCTTTCCTCAGAAGCAACACAAAAGCTTCGTCGCCAGGCAATAGTTGACGTAATCGTCTATTACGATTTTGGAACTGGCGTGATCTTGCTTTAGCAGCCTCGGAAGAAGCTGTAGCCAGTTGGCATGCATCTATGATGTTAAGTCGGAGGGTAACGACGTATTCATACGATGACTGGGTGTTCTGAGTCATCTCTGAGTCTATTAGTAGGTCCTTAATAAGTGAATGGGACCTCGAGGTTGAGCTCCAAACACAAGCTCAAAAGGAGAGAAACCGGTCTGTTCATTCGCTACCTCACGGTATGCGAACAGCACGGCGAGTAAAACTCTGTCCCAATCTTAAGGATATTTTCTTCTTCTTCTTCTTTGATCCATAACCGCCAACCGTCAAAGCAGTCAGATATTTTACGGTAACCTTACCCAATAACTGCTTTAACGTCCGGTTAAGATGTTCCACCATGCCATTGCTCATCGCATGGTAAACACTACTGAGAGACCTGTCGATATTGAGACGTTTCATAACAGCAGTCATTGTGTCAGATACAAATTTGGTACCTCGATCTGAAAGAATTTTTCGAGGAAAACGAAGTCTAGAAAAAATGAAGAAAGGGGCATCAGCGACGTCATTAGTAGTGATATTCTTAAGAGGTATGGCCTCGGGCCATCGAGTGCACTTGTCAATACATGTGAGCACATACCTGTGTCCTCTAGCGGACATAACAGGTAAAGGACTGATAATATCAACGGCCATTTTCTCGAAGGGGCTTACAGGTATATCACACGCCTGAATCGGGGCCGTATGATAGGCTCCTCTTGATTTTACCTCTTGACAAATAATGCAAAAGCGACAATATTTGGAGGTGTCTTTGGAAATTCCCGACCAAAAAAAAAAGAGGACAAAACTCTGGAACGCGTCCTAAAGTAGCCCATATGGCCAGCACAGTGAGAATCGTGTGCATGTTGTAGAATGTACGTACGAAGTTTTGGGGGAACCATCACCTGATGGCTGATTAAAGATGAATCTTTAAAATTCCTAACCAATACATCATTTTAAAGTGAGTACCACTGTTTGGGTGACAAACTATCATCAACATCATCATTATCTCTGACTAATCTAAAGAATTTCTTCAAAGAGTTATCTTCTCTTTGAAGTTTAATAAAGGACTGTTTGTCTATATCAGAGTGTACGTGAAAATTGTCCTGAGTTCCAGGATCGGTATCATCATTTTCCTTTGGTGCCTTGGCCTGGGCACGTGTAGTAACTGCAGGAGCAGTTGATAAATTTTGACGTTACCATTGATCAATTTCTTCGGGTGAGCAATCATTGGTGCCGTGTATCCGACCAAGTGTGACATCCGCTGTTGGGCTCCTTAACAAACACACTTTAAGCTTGTTTGTAAAAAATAGTGAGTGAATATCCACCACGGCTGTGGGATAAAATTCAACTGTCCCACCAAAAGTTATACGTTTAACAAAGTCACCCGTTGCATGAGACGGATGTACTAATGGATGTCTCACTCCGACAGTCGTGCAACCACAATCACGGAGTACCGTTACTGAGTGCCATTCAATAAGCCTCTATGAAGCTGTAGTGCCTCTGTGCCATCATGTGCTGATGAAGCAGTAAATGCTGGTAGCGGATGACCACATTTTAACAAGAAAGTCACATTGGGCTGGAATAGAGTTTGGCAATCTGGACACTGTGAAGCAGTATCAAAGTTAAACGAACAACATGAAGCTGAATGATTAACAACATTGTTGTCCTGCGTGTTCTCAGATGTAGAGGCGGTGTTTGTTGAGTTGGCATGGTAGCTCGAATATGCAGTATTTCTAGAGCGTGATCCATGTCTCTGATCGTAGCAAAAGTTATTTTGACTCCTGTCATTATTTCTTTGGTTCCTATTGTTATTTCCTTGATTTCTATAGTCTTGTGACCTATTCCGATGTGAAACATTTTGGTTATTTGGTCCCAAGTTATTCCAATTCTTATTATAGTTACCAAAATTATCATTCCTTCTCTCTCCTGAGTTGTGTTGGAAATTACCTCTTTGGGGTGAATGGTTCCTATATGGTTGTCTACCTCTATATGGTCGTGCGTTATTGAATTTGCTTGCTTTGAAATTTCTATCAACACTGTAGGATCTTTGTCTATATTTGTTATGGTTTCAAGTTGTAGCTGCGGCAACAGGTAAAGCGTCCTTAATAGTGTTGTTACTGACACAAATCCCCGGATGTGCAGTACAATATTGCCTACATAATTCCTCCATTGAACTCAAACTCTACGGCTTCCTTTCCTGTAGATATTCTCGCATTTATCTACTTATAGAAGACAAAGTTTTGTCTCGCAATAATAAGTATTTAAGGCCCTCATAATTCTCTTCAATGCCAGAAAGTTGTATCCATCTATGAAATGTTAGTCGAGTTGCAGCTACAAAATGTGTAAAATCTTTACCCATTTCAGGAATCATATGTTTTAACTTCATATGATAACCTTCAGCGTCCAACTGATGAAGTTTTAATAACAGTGTTCTAGCCGCATCATAATTGTGTCCATTCGGCCCGTCCAACTGGTACAGAGCCGTTAAAGATTCACCAGTCATGAAATCCATCAATTTGTACACCAGTGAGACATATCAAGATTATTATCTTCACAAACCTTTTCATAGCGTTGTAAAAAGGACGAAATATCGCCTATTTCTGGCCTAAACACAGGCAAACAAAATCTAGCAGAACCGCTATTGTGGTTGCTAGAGGAACCTCTAAGTTCAGAGCTGTCATTTTGCCTACTCTGATGTTGCCCTCTTTGTTCTTCATTCGCCATTTTCTCTTCATGTGCAAACTTTTTTAAAATTCTAATTGCTGTTCTGCAATCCTTTTGTTCTTTTCCGCAAGTAGCTCTGCTTTTCTGAGCTCTCACTCTTCAGCCCGTGCATCTCTTTGTCTCTTATGCTCCAGGGCTTCTTGATTTTCTTTGGAACTGAATTCCGCTTTGGCAAATCCATTAATTCCTTTGCCTTGTAACCATAATCCTTGCCCATAGTATTAAATTCCTGATACTCCATTATTTACTTCTTCAGTATCTTACTATCAATATTATATATTATGTAATAAATGTATCTCAAGTAATCCTTCTATACAAATCCACCAGCTTTGTGCTTTGCAATATTATCAATGCAAATAGATTCTTAATATTACTAATCAATAACAAAATAGTATAGCATGACAGACCATCAGTAGTAAAGATACGAGGGAAAAGAAAAAAAATTAATAATGCCCCCCCCCCCCCCCCCCCCCCCCCCCCCCAAAAAAAAAAAAGAAAAACTGGAATTGGACAAGTACATGTAACTAAGACAACGTAATACTAGCAGTGAGGGAATGAAAAAGAATACAAATGGAAAACTAAAGAAAATCCAATAAATCACACAGACTTACTGCTAAGAAAACAGGACAGGACCTGTAACAAGATATATATATAAATATAAACAAGTGATAGAAGGTTAGACTAGCATTACGAACAGAATGATTGTCAACTAAGGAGAAGAAAAAGAAAACTAACACACAACAAGAACTGACAACTAGAAGGGCGGAGCAGCATACCTAAACAAATTAGGTCACACTAAACAGGCAGTGAACCAAACGTCGGTGAGTAAACTTGGGCCGGAAATTTCACTGCTTGAGAAATGTAAGCAAAACCTACAGAAACATCTGCTGTGCGGTCATTTTACAATGACATGTGTCGCTAACAATATATTTGTACAAAGACATAGAAACCAAGAAAACGAATAACACAGATATCAAAAAGGTTTACACCACGGCAGAGGTACAAGAGTGTAATAAACGGGCACTTATCTTATCGCAATCCGACTAGATGCAAGTCCAGAAAAAAGCGTCAACACTGGAACAACACTGTCCCTCAATACAAGTGAAGCACAGATGAAAATGTAAACAAGTACACGGTCACAGTCAGATGGGCATCATGAACTGTGTAGATCTTGAGGCGATGTGTTGACTTGGTACAAAATAACTTGACATCGCTGTGGCATAGACTTGAAACTTGAGAGAATCTTACACACGTTGTGATGTAGACTGGAACACGAAATAAACTTGGAAACCGGTTGGTTTGAAATTGTAATCTTGGATGCTACGGCGAACAATAGGACATTAAAACTGGAACATTGGACATGCGCAGTGGCAGTGTTTGCTATACAACTGGACTTGCTGATAATAACTGGGTTCACGAGGTGGTATGTTTACAATAACACGCTGAAAAGGGGTGACGATCGAATATACAGATTAAACGGCAGCAGTAGATTTGTAAAGTATGTGAGACCAATGTCCATGAAATTATCGATCCAAAACCTTACTGGCTCACCAATTATAGGATGTTACGTTGGAATAAATATAGAGGATCATGCAGGAGACGCGAATGATTGCAGGCTTTTATACAGGTCATTATGGTCAGCATATATAACACAAGCCGACAGGGGAACAGGTCCACAGGTAAACATGGTTGACATTTATTGTAACGTTCATCACAAGGAGACATCCTTCAAGATATATACATGGCATAGTATATGACAGGAAAACATGTAAATGCGATAAGCAGTTACGTCAGTCAATAACGAGGCTCAATCAGTAGGCCTTCTGCATCTCCATTGTTAATAGTAGAGTAAATATATATGTATATAGAGATATCCTTAAATCTCTTATCAATCCTGGCAGTGTACTAATATGCAGGGCAATATTCCCGGCACCCAAGTAATGTTGCAGAAAAAACTGATGATGGCGACCTAAACTCAGTTACCTCAATATCTTTGAGATACTCATTACGAAAAATATCAAAAGGCGTTGTGCAAGACTTCTCAATAAGTTTCCTTCCCCATCTAGAACATTCTGAACAAGGTGGCGGCCTTTGAAAAAATACATTTTATGTCCCAGTTAGATAAAAACACACTCTCCATAAAATCCTGGGGCTTAGAAGAAATCACATCCATTTCAAACCAGTGAACGAATACGAACGGCCCAAATAAACAACACACTGACCCCACGACATGTGAGAAAAAAAGTCACTAGTTGACTGTCGCTCACCACGGGTGAACGCTTCGTGCAAAAAGTAGTTTGGCTACAGACGAACACAATTCCTCACTTAAAATGGGCATGTGCTAGCGTGTAGTAACATGCTACATTATTTTATCCCCAGATCTATCCTTAACAAGCACATCAAAGACATAAACTATGAAGATCAGCATATCAAAGACAGAAACTATGAAGATCAGCACATCAAAGACAGAAACTATGAAGATCAGCACATCAAATACAGAAACTATGACGATCAGCACATCAGAGAAACTATGAAAATCAGCACATCAAAGACAGAAATTATGAAGATCAGCACATCAAAGACAGAAACTATCAAGGTCAGCACATCGTTGGTCCCTTCTGAATAGATTAGAATAAGTGATAGTCACAGTGAGAAGTAGTAATAGGAATAGAGTTCCACGAGTGAGATGGAAGACTGTGATAGAGGCTGTCTCTGAGATCGAGAATTCTTCTCTCTCTCTCTCTGCCTATCTTCTACGACAGCTTTAGAGGAGTCAGACAGTCTAAACACACACACACACACACATATATATTAAATATTAAGTCAAGCTGTACGCTTGCAGTTTTAAAAAAATGTAAGTTATATTGAGTACATAATATGTAAAATATTTCATATGTGTTTTTCTTTATTCAGTGAATACTGGGTAACCCAACTTTGCCGGCATTTAGTACAGAGACATACCTGTGAGAAACATAAACATTTTTATCTGGTAACCACGTGGGTTTACAAGTTAATACCTGTCTGACAGTGCGTGTGTCTTCATAAATAGACAGAGTACAACTCTCACTAACGGGTTTTATTAAAGACTAAATGTTTATACTGGGCCTTTGAGCCAGATCAGATTTCTGCATAAACTCTATGTACTCGTACATTTTAGCCGTTGTGGCAAGTAACATATTAACGTCAGTAACATTCCGACGGAGTTTCGACTAGTGGTGTGGTGACCAAATATAGTCCTTTCCTGAAAGTAGACACCGATCTGACATTCCTCAATTCTAGAAACCTAAGATATTGACACTGTGCTCGTTGTTAATGTTTCGTGCCTGGACAATTTTAATGTGACCTAAACAGACATCCGAAAAATAAGAACACCCAAGGAATCGTTCCCGGAAGCAGAGAATTCATCCCGTCTTTTTGGAACTGGGGATTTCTTGGCTAAAGACTGCCATTGACGAGTCTGTAGGTGAATGTCCTAAAAATGGTGTTTCCAGAAGTGGCTATCTAAGCTGTGAGTATGAACATATGCACGTGATCACGACTGGACTGAATAGAGTGAATGCAGGACGGAGAGAGTTCTTTATTGTTGTAATTGGGCACCCATTTTTGCTGTCTTAACTTTCTGTATGCAAGTATTGCTAATCATATTTCCCTTAAAATAGAGCAGAGATATCAAGTCTGTCCATACCTTAAAAAGGGGGAAATATTAGACCTAATCCTATGTATCCTTGATTCCTTAGGGCTATCACTTCCTTCTAACAGGACTGTGGGCATACCTTGAGGGATAAGATCATACTGTGGGTCTAACATTTTTGTAGCATTTTTATTGATTCTATGACTATTCGTATATGTTTTTGATGTAAATTCTATGTGTTGTGATGAAATTTTAGATAATAATTAAAATTTCTCTTGAAATTAATCAGTGCGTTGGTCAGCTCGTTCCGAAATATCTATATAATCATTGGTTATAGATTTCCCACGTCTGTACGTCTACCTGTCATCTTATATGTGCGTGCACGTGAGTGGTTATATATATATATATATATATATATATATATATATATATATATATATATGTGTGTGTGTGTGTGTGTTTAGACTGTCTGACTCCTCTAAAGCTGTCGTAGAAGATAGGCAGAGAGAGAGAGAGAAGAATTCTCGATCTCAGAGACAGCCTCTATCACAGTCTTCCATCTCACTCGTGGAACTCTATTCCTATTACTACTTCTCACTGTGACTATCACTTATTCTAATCTATTCAGAAGGGACCAACGCAGGTCTTAATTCTCCTATCAAAATTCTACGACATAGATATAGATATAGATATAGATATAGATATAGATATAGATATAGATATATATATATATATATATATATATATATATATATATATATATATATATATATATATATATATATATATAGATATAGATATAGATATAGATATATATACAGTATATATATATATATATAAATTCGATGGAATATTAAGCCAGTGAAGTATAGTAACATGAAAAGGTAAGTACAGCATACAAAACAAAAGAAAAATTAACCAGGCAGAAAAAAATTGCATGCAACCTCTACAATAGTCAACGAGCATTGAAACATATTAGTGATGAGGTAACTTTTCGTGCTAAAACATGTACGGTTTGCTGAAGTAAGCACATATTAAGTAAACATGTTTCATTCTGTCTTATTTATTGTAAAGAAATCCCTTGAAAATGTACATAATTCAAACTCGGATGTTGTGTGAACTATACACAAGTAATAAAAATAATATTCGTTTTACATTACTTGCAAATTACTTACTTACTTAGTCGTTCCTCTTCTACCGTCAGATGTAGAGGTATGGAAGAGAGAGCGCCATACTGTCCTATTGGTTATCTTCCTTCTGGCCTGGCTCCATTCTAGTCCTTGGTCCTTCAGAGATTGTCTAATGTTGTCCTCCCAGCGGACTCTGGGTCGTCCTAGAGGTCTGGATCCCTGGCTCTTAGTTTCCCATACTTGTCGTGGTAGCCGATCTTCTCCCATTCTGCAGACATGGCCTAACCATCGTAGTTGGGACTGTTCTACTTGGATCTGCCATGATGCATGTTCTGGTTGCGGACCATGTCTCTTCTTGTTACTTCAACCACCTTCCTCTCATGCCTCATTTCTGAGGTTTGGATCTGGCTTTTGTGGGTTGTAGTCATTGCCCATGACTAACATGCAAATTATATAAGTATTTATATGACACTGATGTCGGAATGTGCAAATGTTACAGAAGCTATTCCATATTTTCAAATAATGTGTACTTCCCATTACTAATGAGACCAACATTCTAGTTAACAAGTGCGTAACAAAACTTTACAACAAGTGTGCATTGTACAGAAATAATCAGACAAAAAGGTTTAAATATAAGCAATTTATACACATGCGTGATTCATTAAAACGTAAGTTTTAGACTTTGTAACATAGTTTCTGTCTTTGATGTGCTGAACGTCATAATTTCTGTCTTTGATGTGCTGACCTTGATAGTTTCTGTCTTTGATGTGCTGATCTTCATAATTTCTGTCTTTGATGTGCTGATTTTCATAGTTTCTCTGATGTGCTGATCGTCATAGTTTCTGTATTTGATGTGCTGATCTTCATAGTTTCTGTCTTTGATGTGCTGATCTTCATAGTTTCTGTCTTTGATATGCTGATCTTCATAGTTTATGTCTTTGATGTGCTTGTTAAGGATAGATCTGGGGATAAAATAATGTAGCATGTTACTACACGCTAGCACATGCCCATTTTAAGTGAGGAATTGTGTTCGTCTGTAGCCAAACTACTTTTTGCACGAAGCGTTCACCCGTGGTGAGCGACAGTCAACTAGTGACTTTTTTTCTCACATGTCGTGGGGTCAGTGTGTTGTTTATTTGGGCCGTTCGTATTCGTTCACTGGTTTGAAATGGATGTGATTTCTTCTAAGCCCCAGGATTTTATGGAGAGTGTGTTTTTATCTAACTGGGACATAAAATGTATTTTTTCAAAGGCCGCCACCTTGTTCAGAATGTTCTAGATGGGGAAGGAAACTTATTGAGAAGTCTTGCACAACGCCTTTTGATATTTTTCGTAATGAGTATCTCAAAGATATTGAGGTAACTGAGTTTAGGTCGCCATCATCAGTTTTTTCTGCAACATTACTTGGGTGCCGGGAATATTGCCCTGCATATTAGTACACTGCCAGGATTGATAAGAGATTTAAGGATATCTCTATATACATATATATTTACTCTACTATTAACAATGGAGATGCAGAAGGCCTACTGATTGAGCCTCGTTATTGACTGACGTAACTGCTTATCGCATTTACATGTTTTCCTGTCATATACTATGCCATGTATATATCTTGAAGGATGTCTCCTTGTGATGAACGTTACAATAAATGTCAACCATGTTTACCTGTGGACCTGTTCCCCTGTCGGCTTGTGTTATATATGCTGACCATAATGACCTGTATAAAAGCCTGCAATCATTCGCGTCTCCTGCATGATCCTCTATATTTATTCCAACGTAACATCCTATAATTGGTGAGCCAGTAAGGTTTTGGATCGATAATTTCATGGACATTGGTCTCACATACTTTACAAATCTACTGCTGCCGTTTAATCTGTATATTCGATCGTCACCCCTTTTCAGCGTGTTATTGTAAACATACCACCTCGTGAACCCAGTTATTATCAGCAAGTCCAGTTGTATAGCAAACACTGCCACTGCGCATGTCCAATGTTCCAGTTTTAATGTCCTATTGTTCGCCGTAGCATCCAAGATTACAATTTCAAACCAACCGGTTTCCAAGTTTATTTCGTGTTCCAGTCTACATCACAACGTGTGTAAGATTCTCTCAAGTTTCAAGTCTATGCCACAGCGATGTCAAGTTATTTTGTACCAAGTCAACACATCGCCTCAAGATCTACACAGTTCATGATGCCCATCTGACTGTGACCGTGTACTTGTTTACATTTTCATCTGTGCTTCACTTGTATTGAGGGACAGTGTTGTTCCAGTGTTGACGCTTTTTTCTGGACTTGCATCTAGTCGGATTGCGATAAGATAAGTGCCCGTTTATTACACTCTTGTACCTCTGCCGTGGTGTAAACCTTTTTGATATCTGTGTTATTCGTTTTCTTGGTTTCTATGTCTTTGTACAAATATATTGTTAGCGACACATGTCATTGTAAAATGACCGCACAGCAGATGTTTCTGTAGGTTTTGCTTACATTTCTCAAGCAGTGAAATTTCCGGCCCAAGTTTACTCACCGACGTTTGGTTCACTGCCTGTTTAGTGTGACCTAATTTGTTTAGGTATGCTGCTCCGCCCTTCTAGTTGTCAGTTCTTGTTGTGTGTTAGTTTTCTTTTTCTTCTCCTTAGTTGACAATCATTCTGTTCGTAATGCTAGTCTAACCTTCTATCACTTGTTTATATTTATATATATATCTTGTTACAGGTCCTGTCCTGTTTTCTTAGCAGTAAGTCTGTGTGATTTATTGGATTTTCTTTAGTTTTCCATTTGTATTCTTTTTCATTCCCTCACTGCTAGTATTACGTTGTCTTAGTTACATGTACTTGTCCAATTCCAGTTTTTCTTTTTTTTGGGGGGGGGGGGGGGGGGGGGGGGGGGGGTTGATCGTGCATTATTAATTTTTTTTCTTTTCCCTCGTATCTTTACTACTGATGGTCTGTCATGCTATACTATTTTGTTATTGATTAGTAATATTAAGAATCTATTTGCATTGATAATATTGCAAAGCACAAAGCTGGTGGATTTGTATAGAAGGATTACTTGAGATACATTTATTACATAATATATAATATTGATAGTAAGATACTGAAGAAGTAAATAATGGAGTATCAGGAATTTAATACTATGGGCAAGGATTATGGTTACAAGGCAAAGGAATTAATGGATTTGCCAAAGCGGAATTCAGTTCCAAAGAAAATCAAGAAGCCCTGGAGCATAAGAGACAAAGAGATGCACGGGCTGAAGAGCGAGAGCTCAGAAAAGCAGAGCTACTTGCGGAAAAGAACAAAAGGATTGCAGAACAGCAATTAGAATTTTAAAAAAGTTTGCACATGAAGAGAAAATGGCGAATGAAGAACAAAGAGGGCAACATCAGAGTAGGCAAAATGACAGCTCTGAACTTAGAGGTTCCTCTAGCAACCACAATAGCGGTTCTGCTAGATTTTGTTTGCCTGTGTTTAGGCCAGAAATAGGCGATATTTCGTCCTTTTTACAACGCTATGAAAGGTTTGTGAAGATAATAATCTTGATATGTCTCACTGGTGTACAAATTGATGGATTTCATGACTGGTGAATCTTTAACGGCTCTGTACCAGTTGGACGGGCCGAATGGACACAATTATGATGCGGCTAGAACACTGTTATTAAAACTTCATCAGTTGGACGCTGAAGGTTATCGTATGAAGTTAAAACATATGATTCCTGAAATGGGTAAAGATTTTACACATTTTGTAGCTGCAACTCGACTAACATTTCATAGATGGATACAACTTTCTGGCATTGAAGAGAATTATGAGGGCCTTAAATACTTATTATTGCGAGACAAAACTTTGTCTTCTATAAGTAGATAAATGCGAGAATATCTACAGGAAAGGAAGCCGTAGAGTTTGAGTTCAATGGAGGAATTATGTAGGCAATATTGTACTGCACATCGGGGATTTGTGTCAGTAACAACACTATTAAGGACGCTTTACCTGTTGCCGCAGCTACAACTTGAAACCATAACAAATATAGACAAAGATCCTACAGTGTTGATAGAAATTTCAAAGCAAGCAAATTCAATAACGCACGACCATATAGAGGTAGACAACCATATAGGAACCATTCACCCCAAAGAGGTAATTTCCAACACAACTCAGGAGAGAGAAGGAATGATAATTTTGGTAACTATAATAAGAATTGGAATAACTTGGGACCAAATAACCAAAATGTTTCACATCGGAATAGGTCACAAGACTATAGAAATCAAGGAAATAACAATAGGAACCAAAGAAATAATGACAGGAGTCAAAATAACTTTTGCTACGATCAGAGACATGGATCACGCTCTAGAAATACTGCATATTCGAGCTACCATGCCAACTCAACAAACACCGCCTCTACATCTGAGAACACGCAGGACAACAATGTTGTTAATCATTCAGCTTCATGTTGTTCGTTTAACTTTGATACTGCTTCACAGTGTCCAGATTGCCAAACTCTATTCCAGCCCAATGTGACTTTCTTGTTAAAATGTGGTCATCCGCTACCAGCATTTACTGCTTCATCAGCACATGATGGCACAGAGGCACTACAGCTTCATAGAGGCTTATTGAATGGCACTCAGTAACGGTACTCCGTGATTGTGGTTGCACGACTGTCGGAGTGAGACATCCATTAGTACATCCGTCTCATGCAACGGGTGACTTTGTTAAACGTATAACTTTTGGTGGGACAGTTGAATTTTATCCCACAGCCGTGGTGGATATTCACTCACTATTTTTTACAAACAAGCTTAAAGTGTGTTTGTTAAGGAGCCCAACAGCGGATGTCACACTTGGTCGGATACACGGCACCAATGATTGCTCACCCGAAGAAATGTATCAATGTTAACGTCAAAATTTATCAACTGCTCCTGCAGTTACTACACGTGCCCAGGCCAAGGCACCAAAGGAAAATGATGATACCGATCCTGGAACTCAGGACAATTTTCACGTACACTCTGATATAGACAAACAGTCCTTTATTAAACTTCAAAGAGAAGATAACTCTTTGAAGAAATTCTTTAGATTAGTCAGAGATAATGATGATGTTGATGATAGTTTGTCACCCAAACAGTGGTACTCACTTAAAAATGATGTATTGGTTAGGAATTTTAAAGATTCATCTTTAATCAGCCATCAGGTGATGGTTCCCCCAAAACTTCGTACGTACATTCTACAACATGCACACGATTCTCACTGTGCTGGCCATATGGGCTACTTTAGGACGCGTTCCAGAGTTTTGTCCTCTTTTTTTTTTTGGTCGGGAATTTCCAAAGACACCTCCAAATATTGTCGCTTTTGCATTATTTGTCAAGAGGTAAAATCAAGAGGAGCCTATCATACGGCCCCGATTCAGGCGTGTGATATACCTGTAAGCCCCTTCGAGAAAATGGCCGTTGATATTATCAGTCCTTTACCTGTTATGTCCGCTAGAGGACACAGGTATGTGCTCACATGTATTGACAAGTGCACTCGATGGCCCGAGGCCATACCTCTTAAGAATATCACTACTAATGACGTCGCTGATGCCCCTTTCTTCATTTTTTCTAGACTTCGTTTTCCTCGAAAAATTCTTTCAGATCGAGGTACCAAATTTGTATCTGACACAATGACTGCTGTTATGAAACGTCTCAATATCGACAGGTCTCTCAGTAGTGTTTACCATGCGATGAGCAATGGCATGGTGGAACATCTTAACCGGACGTTAAAGCAGTTATTGGGTAAGGTTACCGTAAAATATCTGACTGCTTTGACGGTTGGCGGTTATGGATCAAAGAAGAAGAAGAAGAAAATATCCTTAAGATTGGGACAGAGTTTTACTCGCCGTGCTGTTCGCATACCGTGAGGTAGCGAATGAACAGACCGGTTTCTCTCCTTTTGAGCTTGTGTTTGGAGCTCAACCTCGAGGTCCCATTCACTTATTAAGGACCTACTAATAGACTCAGAGATGACTCAGAACACCCAGTCATCGTATGAATACGTCGTTACCCTCCGACTTAACATCATAGATGCATGCCAACTGGCTACAGCTTCTTCCGAGGCTGCTAAAGCAAGATCACGCCAGTTCCAAAATCGTAATAGACGATTACGTCAACTATTGCCTGGCGACGAAGCTTTTGTGTTGCTTCTGAGGAAAGAAAATAGACTTTTAATTGCTTGGAATGGTCCATATAAAGTGTTGTCACGCATTTCTGATGTTGACTACATCTTAGATATAAAAGGGAAAAGGAAGACCTTTCACATAAACATGCTTAAGGAATTCCACACTAGACCGGCACATCTTCAAGCCATCTTTCAAGCAGTTGATGAGCACCCTAGGCCTCCTACTCACTACTCTGCGCTATCAGTAATTCAGGAGGAAGAATCGTCTTTTCCGGATGTTCCAATGAACTTACCTCTCTTTCCTCTTCAATCGACTGAGACATGGAAGGATGTCGCTATTTGTCCAGCTTTGTCTTCTGAATAACACTCCCAAGTCTCTAGTCTTCTAGAATCTTTTCCAGATGTCCTCACAGACATGCCAGGTTGTACTTCAGTTATTTCACACTACATCATCCTTACAGATGATCGACCAGGTCGTCTACGCCCCTATCCTGTCCCTACTCATTACCAGCACCAGGTTGAAGAAGAATTAAAACAAATGCTTAATTTAGGAATTATAGAACCTTCCAACGATCCTTACTCATCACCTATGGTCATCGTTTGTAAGAAAGACAACAATATCAGATTGTGTGTAGATTATCGGAAGCTTAATAACATCACAGTCTTCGATGCTGAACCCTTACCTCTACTTGAAAAACGTTTGTCTCGTCTCGTCAAGGCTCTTTTCTTTACTAAAATTGACCTTACCAAGGGATACTGGCAAGTTCCCTTGACTGACAGAGCTAAACCACTCACTGCCTTTGCTACACAACGGGGTCTTTATCAGTGGAATGTGATGCCTTTCGGACTTATGAACGCCCTAGCTACATTTGTCCGTATGATGAGAGAAATTCTCGCTCATCGGTCCAATATAATCACATTCACATACATAAATGACATCTTAGGTTTACTTCTTAGGTTTACATTCTCTTCTAGACACTTTACGTCTCCATCACCTAACAGCCTAGTCCTCAAAGATCTTTATTGCCTTTGAGGAAATTTCATTCTTGGGACATAAGATGGGTCACGGTTGTCTTCAGACCGTGCCACAGAATGTTTCCAAAATTCTAAAATTGTCCGTGCCCACTACTAAGAAGCAAGTTCGTAGTCTTCTCGGCGTAATTCAGTATTACAGTAGATTTATACCCAACTTGTTTTCCGTCACTGCAGACCTCTCTGCCTTGCTAAAAAAGGGTTTACCTAACCACGTGCACTGGACACCAGAGTGCCAGGCTGCGTTAAATTATATTCAAAAGATTTTTTCTGTGCCACCAATTTTGAGGTTACCAGATACACATCTGATTTATTATCTCCACACAGATGCTAGTTCAAAAGGTATCGGCGCATCACTGATGCAAGAGTTCGAGGGAAGATTACATCCAAGCCTCTATATATCCAGAAAGCTCACTGATGCAGAAAGGAAGTATCCAGTTATAGAAAGGGAGCTGTTGGCTGTTATCTTGTCGGTAGTCAAGCTGGAGTGGTATTTGTGTGGCTCCCCATTCATTATCCAGTCAGTCCAGAAATCCCTTTCCTCATTGAAGAAGGCGAATCACAAGAACCCGAAGCTAGCCCGTTTCGCCATCCTACTACAACCGTTTCAGTATGAAATCGAGGCAATACCAGGGTCTTCAAAGGTCGTCGCTGACGCTTTATCGAGATGCCCACAGCTCGAACCTGAAGATTCATATTGACTTAGTTAAATGACTTTATATTACACATGTGTGAAGTCATGGTGTTTATCCACTAGAAGTCACTATGACAAGGGCGGTGAATACATGAACAATAAGTTGATTTCCAAACCATTCATATTAACATTTGTGATTTACATTACTTTGAGTTAATCATTATTCACTTTAGCTAGTGGTACATTGAACAGTGTTATATTACTTGCAGACATGAACAATTTCCAACTACGACATCATGTTATTTTTCTGGAATGCACGTTCACATTAATTAAGATTGCTATACTAACACTAAAAATCTAGTCCTGACACGGATAGTTTGGAGTATAATTAAATTAGTGCAAGGTTGTTTGGAGATTACGTGTCTTGCCATAACGTACACAAGGTACTTAGAGTAGAATAGATAAGTAATGGGATAATTGTGTTAATTGCTTATACGTGCGTTCTTGTACTCATTTTTATCCTCTTTCCTTCATTCTGTGAGATATTCCTGTACTTTAGCTGCATTAATGTCATATCGCATTGCTTCATATCTTATTTGATTCAGGTCATGTATAAATTGCGTTTAAGTTTAATTTTAGGATTTTTGACAGAATTGTTAGGTGGAGATATAACATACTAATTTTTTTTTTAAATTATTAGTCATGCATTTTTGAATTTTCGATTTGGTTTTTTTGTTTTTTATATCTCATACCATTTTCATATATGCATGCTATTTCTTTTATGTATTTATTATTAACTCACAATGACCAAACATTTATGTATTCTTTTGTTACATCATGGAATATCGACTATATATGACTTGTTACTTATTGACATATGACTGCTTATGACTGATGACAAATTCGTCTAGCATGTTACTTAATAATAAGTTACATTATGTAGACTGCGACTAAGTTATTTTCCATATGGCTCAATATTCGTGATAGGATCAATTTTGGTCGATATTTCCATATAGGAAATATTTGGATGGGGAACAAAAACCAAATAAATTTGTTTGTTTTTTTTACACCGCGAAGGAGGTGAGATGTTAAGGATAGATCTGGGGATAAAATAATGTAGCATGTTACTACACGCTAGCACATGCCCATTTTATGTGAGGAATTGTGTTCGCCTGTAGTCAAACTACTTTTTGCACGAAGCGCTCACCCGTGGTGAGCGACAGTCAACTAGTGACGTTTTTTTTTCTCACATGTCGTGGGGTCAGTGTGTGGTTTATTTGGGCCGTTCGTATTCGTTCACTGGTTTGAAGTGGATGTGATTTCTTCTAAGCCCCAGGATTTTATGGAGAGTGTGTTTTTATCTAACTGGGACATAAAATGTATTTTTTCAAAGGCCGCCACCTTGTTCAGAATGTTCTAGATGGGGAAGGAAACTTATTGAGAAGTCTTGCACAACGCCTTTTGATATTTTTCGTAAGGAGTATCTCAAAGATATTGAGGTAACTGAGTTTAGGACGCCATCAGTTTCTTCCGCCATATTACTTGGGTACCGGGAATATTGCCGTACCTATTAGTACACTGCCAGGATTGATAAGAGATTTCAGAATATCTCTCAATATATTTTCTTTTACTATTAACAATGGAGATGAAGAAAGCCTATTGATTGAGGCTCGTTATTGACTGACGTAACTGCTTATCGCATTTACATGTTTTCCTGCCATATACTATGCCATGTATATATCTTGAAGGATGTCTCCTTGTGATGAACGTTACAATAAATGTCAACCATGTTTTCCGTGGACCTGTTCACCTGCCGGCTTGTGTTATATATGCTGACTATAATGTCCTGTATGAAAGCCTGCAATCATTCGCGTCTCCTGCATGATCCTCTATATTTATTCCAGCGTAACATTGCTGGTCTTCATATTTTCTGTCTTTGATGTGCTGATCTTCATATTGTCTGTCTAGGATGTGCTGATTTTAATAGTTTCTGTCTTTGATGTGCTGATCGTCATAGTTTCTGCCTTTGATGTGCTGATCTTCATAGTTTATGTCTTTGATGTGCTGATCTTCATAGTTTCTGTCTTTGATGAGCTTATTCTTTCACTTTCTGGACTTACTTAATCGTCTGCGTTTGCTTCCGATGTTATTTTGTCCATATAAATATCGAACAGCCGTGGTGCTAACAAGCAACTCAAGTGCAGAGTTAGGTGCCTATTTACAGTTGGGTAGACTGACGCGTGACGCTACTGGGTTTTGAACCTGGCAACTTTGCTTCGAGAAGCATGTACTTTATCCACTCTGCCACTCGATGCTCTTACATATAATTACATAATAATTCACTTGTTTTTCATTCATTGACTGGGTGTATGTATTTGAGAAAAAAGAACAGGCTGACATGAAAACAAAAACCAAAAATGCTCGTAAGCTTGCATATACATTAAAATAAGAGTAGAAGTATACAAGACAGCAGAATACCAATAAATATAGCGTCATCTAAGACAATAATGTATTGTTAATGTTAGTGTTGAACTGAATCGACATCACTGTCGTGGAATATTCTAATCCACATATATAAATTATCAAGTAAATATAAAGCCTAATAAATACATATAATAAATAAAGGAAGAAGAATGGTAAAGAACAGTGCTGTCACAATGACAGTACTCGAAATCCCCCTTCTTTTCTACTTCGTCGGCAAATTGTAACGCTTTCACGTTGATATTAAAGGCCTTCTGCAACATACACGCGTTTCCCAAACACACAATAAAATGTGCTGCCTTTCTAAGAAAAACCTTGAAATATGCAAGTTGACCTAAATTTTAAATTCCATTCATGTCTTTTTCTACACTATGTTACCAAAAACAAAAGACAGATGGACTAAAGGATAGCGAGAAGGGAGAGGCAGAAAGCCGAACACTAAACACGCGTCGCGCGATACACAAATGCTGCCATCACGCGTGTAAGACTACATGCACTAACTTTTTTTTCGGACGGACAGTGATAAATTCACTACCCTTCCCAGAGTTAGGTTTTAAAATCTGAAAAACGCTTATTGGGGAAACCTGACATTCTACTGTTTTATGTCCGAAATCCTGACATTAGTCTGACAGTACAGCAGGACAGGTGGCGGTTCTCACATAAAAAAAAAACAACTACACGACTATCCTAGAAATTGCATATTTTGAACGCAGCCACTTAGCTCTTTTAAATTTGGATATTTGGGTTCCTTAGGGTTTGCTGACAAAGAATATGTACAACGTTATGCAAATATTCTAGGAATTAACAAGTTATAGCCAAAATAAAATGATAGTGCTGTCAGACAACACCCAAAATCAGAATCGCTCAGTGGTAGATTTTTTTTCACCACCATTGTACGGGAAATGGGCCACAAGTTACATTTGAACTGATTGGCTGGAATGATATGTAAGGCTAAACACGATTAGTCGGGCTATAAATGCTATCCTTGGTTGTTAGGGGAGACGTAGGAAGTTAAAATTTTTTCAAACACTTGTCGAAACGTGGCTCCATTGGCTAGACTCGCTGATATACTCACTTAGGAGCGTTAGTTCGAGACCACTAGTCAAATAAGCTTGATAAAGCAACAGTGCGTTGAAGCCAGCTCATATTTGTGTTAAATAAAAGCCTGGAACATAAGCAGATGGGAATTTGTGCCAGTATTTTGTGCCAGAATTCATTGCTAATCAACGTATCTGTGTTTGTTTCCATGAATTGTGGTAAGCTTGAAACATTCAGTATCTTTTAATGAAAATTGAATGTGAATTGTTAATTTATGCCTGTATATATGTGTAGTTCAGTAGCAAACATGATATAAAGCCTATAATGCTCCAGCCTGAACAGAAGGTGTCGGAGGAAAGTAAAACTGCATGGAATGGCCAAACAGTACACTGACACCTAGATTATTGATTAGACAGAAATAATGCTGGAAGTGCAGAGGCGTAGTAACCATTAAGGAGGTTAATACTGGTATAAAGTATTTCAGATGAAGCTGACAGTTGGCCTAACGCTCTGAACTCAATGTTTGTGATGTATTGTGCTCAGTGTAAAAAGAGAGTATAAATTAGTTATGAAGTAGAAGGTACATCCTTCTTGTTTTCAGGGACCGTGGTCTTGATGGTATTGAGCAGCACCTGGTCAGAGCTTTGCTGAATCCAGAGTCGGACAGCATACTCCTTGGTCCATTTAGCTATCAGTGAGGTGTCTCCAGAGCCCAGGGGAGAAATCGAGCAGAGGAGTCTGTTCCTGCCGCCATCACGCAAGATAAGCTGATGTGGCCAGCTGAGCTCAAAATTATGTACCCCATCTTAAAATGACCTTGTAAAAATAACATTAAGAGGGGAATTAAATTGTTTTAATATCAGGAACTGAGAACATCTCCAATACTAGTTCCAATAAAGACAAACTATTGAAGTCATGATGACAAATACCAACAGAGCTTGAACAAAACAAAACCAGTATTACCTCATATTACTACTACACAACAGACACACATAGGATACTTTTAATAATATATGTCACTACAATATTCATATTGATAAATTCTGTACATATAACTTGTAATTAAAATTGATTGTGATTCCTGGTTCCCTTTGTATTTGAATCAGGACACATATTCATTCATGACAGCAATGAATACATATTGTTATTTGAAAAGTTATCAGTGACTCCTTTAAGATATCCTTTAGAGTGTTATATGTATGTGAGTGTCACAGTGTTGTCAAGTGTGGTGGAATAAATTAAATTGTTTATCTGTCTGTTGTTGTTATGACTTACACTTCATCATACACATACCCTAGACATACAACGTAGTCATCACACTATTCCAGAATAATTCTGACTGAGATATATATATATGTGGCAGCAAGTAAGGTTATCTATAATACACTACTCTTATTAGATATAGATACCTTCACAGCTGATCTCAGTCAGTACACTAAGTCCCCTATAAATATTTATAACATCCCACTTCACCACATATATTGGGGTCTCGCTCTTGGGATTTTGAATCTTTCCCTATTAAAAATAGTGGGGGTAATTCACTTCAGGGAATATAAGAATTAAAAGGTATCCTTGGGTGGAATTAAATAAGGTTGAGCTCACGGTGCCTGTGTTGTCCATTAGATATATATTAGAGATTGAATTGTTGGTTAGACATTGTATAAATTTACCTGATAGACAATGGCGGACCTGGCCAAATTTCGATCTGCTGCTGTTCAGACTGCAAAAGAGTTAGGATTAGATGGGCAAGTTATGGTTGCCTATGTCACCACGGAATGTGACAAATTTATTGAACGCGAAGAAAGAAGGTTTGAAGCCGAAAGAAAGTTAGAGGCTGAAAGGGAAATTAAGAGGTTACAATTTGAAGCTGAGGCTGAGACTAAGAGGTTGCAGATTGAGGCTGAGGCTAAGAAATTGGAAGCAGAAGAAAGAAGATTGACTGCAGAAAGGGAAGAGAAGAAATTAGCTGCAGAAAGGGAAGCAGAAGATAAGAGATTACAAAGGGAACATGAGTTACGACTAAGGGAGTTTGAGTTTCAAGGCCATGCTCCTGAAAATGGTGCCAGTCCCTTTGCCTCTGATGCTACGGTTACTCAAGGAGCCTCAACCTCAGCTATGAATTTTCATTTAGATCATTTTGTTGAGAAAGACGATGATATAGAGAGCTACCTAAATAGGTATGAACTATTAGCTACCACGTATGGGTTAGAGAGAGAAAGGTGGAGCTTAAAGTTATCTCAGGGACTTCGTGGGGCAGCTTATGAAGTTTTTGCAAAAATGAGCAGAGGTGATCAGGAAAATTATGACATGCTAAAGCAGGCTCTTTTGTTAAGGTATGAAAAGAATGCAGAATTTTATAGGAAAAAATTTAGGAATGCTAAACTACTGTCAGGTGAAACCTATCACCAGTTCTCTGCACGAATAGAGACATACTTGGAGAAATGGACTTCTCTGGGGAAAACCCAAGATCTTAAGGAAATGGTCCTTATAGAGCAACTAAGAGAGTCCATGGCTCCAGACCTGAGAAAGTTTCTCATGGAACAAGGTGCAGTGAGGCTGGGTGAGTTGCTAAATGTTGCTGAAAGGTATCAAGCAGCTCAAGCAGAGGTAACAGGTAATAAAAAGAAACAAGTGGATAACTTTAGGGCACCACAGAACTTTAATAAATTTGATCCTAAGGATCAAAACAAAGGTAAGCACCAATTTGATAGGCCACGGTATGAAAATAAAAATAAATTCCCACAATTCGATGAAAGGAAATATGATGAAAGAAAATCTTTCAACCAAGGAAAAAGGTGGTGTAAAAATTGTCAGATGGACAATCATGACACTGACCGTTGCAGAAGGAAACCTGTGTATATGGCAACCCTTCAGGTCAGGTCGACCTCAAGACAGGAGGAGGATATTATGTTAGATACCACTCCAGAAGAGATGAGGAAGGCACAGGCTGGGGATAAAACACTCAAGCCTTGTTTCAGAAAATTGTCAACTTGTCATACAACTCCAGGCAAGGGAGATTTTTACATGAAAAACAAGTTGATGTATAGGAAGACTGGAGCTAGATCCAATGGTCACGGACAGCTGGTTCTTCCAAAAAGATATAGGACAGACTTAATAAGTAGCCTACATGTGAAACCAGATGGGGACCATGAGAAAATAGGTACCATCATTCAAAAGGTGGCTCACAATTATTATTGGCCCAAAGCAAGATGGGACATTGAGAATTTTGTAGAAAGGTTTAGCATAGCACATGAGGGAACTCCCACAAGTGGGAACATGGATCAGGACCTGGACACGCCACGGGGCAAAATTAGGCCTGATAATAAAAAGAAAAATAGATTTGATAAAGTGGACCAAATGGAATGGGAAGCCCCTTTTCACGGACAAGCTTCACTTAACTGTTTTACAATGGCCACTATGCGGAGAGTGCAAAAAGATGTCTTACCCCAGGATAAGCCGAAAATCCCTCAATCGGACTTAAACAAACTGGAGGAAGAGGATGTAGAGAGGAAATCTCTCATCAAGAATTTTAAGTGGGGAGAAAGCCCCAAAAGAAAAATTGGTAGCGGTCGTTTTGTGAATGATAATTCTGGGAGGAAAAATCATCACTATAAAGCTTCGAGTGGAAGAGACCATACCGGTGCATGGACAAATAGGTCCACACAATTAAAGGTCCATATGTAGCTTTGTTAAGAACGTGGACTGATGAAAAGGCAGAGGAAAACATTACATCTTCATACCAATATGTGAATGAGCTGACCACTCGTTTAAAAACTGGCTGGAAACTTGCCAATGAAAATTTGAAACAAGCCAGGAAGAAACATGCTGCCTATTATAACAGGAAGGCGAAAGACAGAAATTTGGCTGTGGGAGAGAAAGTACTGCTTCTTTTGCCCGGGAGTCAGAATAAGTTACAAATTGGATGGCAGGGTCCATATACAGTTTTAGAGAAGGTGTCTAGAACAAATTATAAGATAGATAAGAAGGGGAAAGAAAAAATCTATCATGTGAATCTCCTGAAGAAATATTTGGAAAGAGAACATCAGGAAGAGACACACTTGTTGACCTTGTCCATCGCCATGGAGATGAAAAAGGAACCACTTTCATCATTTGAATATCCATTACACCCCTGTGAGACAGCAGCACAGGTGAAAATCAGTACACATTTAACGAAAACTCAGAAAGAGAGAGTGCAACAGGTTCTAAATAATCATGCAGAGGTGTTAACAGACCGACCAGGGCATACAAACCTATTGGAATATGATATGAAACTGATAGACCCCACACCTGTCTGTATGAAACCATATTCGATTCCGTTTGCTAAGGAGAAAGCTTTGAAGGAAGAGATAGACTATCTATTGAAGGAAGGAATTATTTCGCACAGTGAATCTTCGTATAGTTCCGGTGTTGTACTCTTAAGGAAGCCCTCTGGAGAACATAGACTCTGTATAGATTACAGGAGACTGAATGCTATTACAGAAGGACAGGTGGATCCATTGCCGGATACAAATCAGCTGTTTGCCAGACTAAATAAAGCTAAATATTTCTCAAAAGTGGATCTGAGTAAAGGATACTATCAGATTCCAGTAAAGCCTGAGGTTAGACCATACCTAGCTTTTAGTACCTCAGAAGGACACTATGAGTTTAATAGATTGCCATTTGGATTGAAGAATGCGCCTAGTGTCTTCTCTAGAATGATGAGAAAATTATTGGATCCTCTGAATAATCCCTGTATAACAAATTTTATGGATGATATCCTTATAGCAACAGAAACATTTGAGGAACACATTGACTCTCTGAACATGCTGTTTAATCGACTTAGGGAGGCAAATTTAACAGCCCGACCAACCAAATGTTGCGTTGGATGTAAAGAATTGGAATTTTTGGGACACACAGTTTATCAGGGAAACATGACCCCTGACCCAAAGAATTTAGAGAAACTACAGAAAGCCCCGAGACCACAAACCAAGAAGGACGTGAGATCCTTTGTCTCATTATGTGGTTTCTACCAGAAGTATATCAAAAACTTTAATTCCATATGTGCACCGTTAACTGAATTGACACGTAAAGGACATCCAGATCGCATTACATGGACACCACAATGTGAAATGACTTACCAAGAATTGAAGGAAAAGCTCACAAGTAAACCCATTTTGAAATTACCTGACTTAAGTCAAGAATTCATAGTAAGGACGGATGCAAGTAATATTGGGTTAGGTGCAACTCTACTACAGAAATCAGATGCATTGGATGGGGAATTAAGCCCAGTGGCATATGCTAGCAGAAAATTGAATAAAGCTGAAATCAACTACTCAACTAGCGAAAAAGAATGTCTTGCAGTAATATGGGCAATAAAGAAATTCAATATTTATCTGTATGGGAAGGCATTTAAGTTGCAAACAGACCACAAACCTTTATCGTTTCTAGCACAGGCTAGGCATGAGAACTCCAGGTTACTCCGATGGTCTTTACTTTTGGCTCCATATAATTTTAGCATTGAGTATATATCTGGAAAAACAAATTTGGGAGCGGATTTTTTAAGCCGCCATCCGTGTGATGAGAATCACCGTAAACCCCAGAAATAATAATAAATTTCTCTATGTGTATATAGAATAAAGGACTGACATATAATGTCTGTTTTAAGAGGGGAGATGTCGTGGAATATTCTAATCCACATATATAAATTATCAAGTAAATATAAAGCCTAATAAATACATATAATAAATAAAGGAAGAAGAATGGTAAAGAACAGTGCTGTCACAATGACAGTACTCGAAATCCCCCTTCTTTTCTGCTTCGTCTGCAAATTGTAACGCTTTCACGTTGATATTAAAGGCCTTCTGCAACATACACGCGTTTCCCAAACACACAATAAAATGTGCTGCCTTTCTAAGAAAAACCTTGAAATATGCAAGTTGACCTAAATTTTAAATTCCATTCATGTCTTTTTCTACACTATGTTACCAAAAACAAAAGACAGATGGACTAAAGGATAGCGAGAAGGGAGAGGCAGAAAGCCGAACACTAAACACGCGTCGCGCGATACACAAATGCTGCCATCACGCGTGTAAGACTACATGCACTAACTTTTTTTTCAGACGGACAGTGATAAATTCACTACCCTTCCCAGAGTTAGGTTTTAAAATCTGAAAAACGCTTATTAGGAAAGATGACATTCTACTGTTTTATGTCCGAAATCCTGACATTAGTCTGACAGTACAGCAGGACAGGTGGCGGTTCTCACATAAAAAATAAAACAACTACACGACTATCCTAGAAATTGCATATTTTGAACGCAGCCACTTAGCTCTTTTAAATTTGGATATTTGGGTTCCTTAGGGTTTGCTGACAAAGAATATGTACAACGTTATGCAAATAGTCTAGGAATTAACAAGTTATAGCCAAAATAAAATGATAGTGCTGTCAGACAACACCCAAAATCAGAATCGCTCAGTGGTAGATTTTTTTTCACCACCATTGTACGGGAAATGGGCCACAAGTTACATTTGAACTGATTGGCTGGAATGATATGTAAGGCTAAACACGATTAGTCGGGCTATAAATACTATCTTTGGTTGTTAGGGGAGACGTAGGAAGTTAAAATTTTTTCAAACACTTGTCGAAACGTGGCTCCATTGGCTAGACTCGCTGATATACTCACTTAGGAGCGTTAGTTCGAGACCACTAGTCAAATAAGCTTGATAAAGCAACAGTGCGTTGAAGCCAGCTCATATTTGTGTTAAATAAAAGCCTGGAACATAAGCAGATGGGAATTTGTGCCAGTATTTTGTGCCAGAATTCATTGCTAATCAACGTATCTGTGTTTGTTTCCATGAATTGTGGTAAGCTTGAAACATTCAGTATCTTTTAATGAAAATTGAATGTGAATTGTTAATTTATGCCTGTATATATGTGTAGTTCAGTAGCAAACATGATATAAAGCCTATAATGCTCCAGCCTGAACAGAAGGTGTCGGAGGAAAGTAAAACTGCATGGAATGGCCAAACAGTACACTGACACCTAGATTATTGATTAGACAGAAATAATGCTGGAAGTGCAGAGGCGTAGTAACCATTAAGGAGGTTAATACTGGTATAAAGTATTTCAGATGAAGCTGACAGTTGGCCTAACGCTCTGAACTCAATGTTTGTGATGTATTGTGCTCAGTGTAAAAAGAGAGTATAAATTAGTTATGAAGTAGAAGGTACATCCTTCTTGTTTTCAGGGACCGTGGTCTTGATGGTATTGAGCAGCACCTGGTCAGAGCTTTGCTGAATCCAGAGTCGGACAGCATACTCCTTGGTCCATTTAGCTATCAGTGAGGTGTCTCCACAGCACAGGGGAGAAATCGAGCAGAGGAGTCTGTTCCTGCCGCCATCACGCCAGATAAGCTGATGTGGCCAGCTGAGCTCAAAATTATGTACCCCCAGCTTAAAATGACCTTGTAAAAATAACATTAAGAGGGGAATTAAATTGTGTTAATATCAGGAACTGAGAACATCTCCAATAATAGTTCCCATAAAGACAAACTATTGAAGTCATGATGACAAATACCAACAGAGCTTGAACAAAACAAAACCAGTATTACCTCATATTACTACTACACAACTGACACACATAGGATACTTTTAATAATATATGTCATTACAATATTCATATTGATAAATTCTGTACATATAACTTGTAAGTAAAATTGATTGTGATTCCTGGTTCCCTTTGTAATTGAATCAGGACACATATTCATTCATAACAGCAATGAATACATATTGTTATTTGAAAAGTTATCAGTGACTCCTTTAAGTTATCCTTTAGAGTGTTATATGTATGTGAGTGTCACAGTGTTGTCAAGTGTGGTGGAATAAATTAAATTGTTTATCTGTCTGTTGTTGTTATGACTTACACTTCATCATACACATACCCTAGACATACAACGTAGTCATCACACTATTCCAGAATAATTCTGACTGAGATATATATATATGTGGCAGCAAGTAAGGTTATCTATAATACACTACTCTTATTAGATATAGATACCTTCACAGCTGATCTCAGTCAGTACACTAAGTCCCCTATAAATATTTATAACATCCCACTTCACCACAATCACTGAACACCTGGCAAACCCATAGGTGCTCAGTCTCCCTCAGTATGTGTCGAAGAGTGTGAATGCTAACTGTTCCTGTAGCTCGCTCGTTATATACACAACTGATGCATCCTCTCATACGTCCATCTCTGCTAGCCTGACGTTTGATGCCAAATTCCAACAGTCTTAACCTTGATGATTCATCTATTGCGGTGTCATTCTCTAAATTCCAACAGTCTTAACCTTGATGATTCATCTATTGCGGTGTCATTCTCTAACAGGCGATCATTAATTGTTCTCACTATCTCTCCCCTATTCATGTCCAGTGTTCACACTGTGGGTGCTCTTGATGCTAGTCTGTCATAGAAGCTTCGAATCTGCGGGAGCTGATGTGGATCATCTGTCCTGGTCATGCAGGGGTACGCGGTAATGAGAGTGCTGACAATGCTGTATATTATCCTACAGCTTCACATCTTTCTACATCGAAACAAAAAAATCATGAAAGAAGTAACTGTAGGATGACATAAAATAAAGATTTGCAGACGCTTCCATGAAACAGTTTTCAGGGCGGATAAAAAGATAAATGCACCATTTCTTTAACAAGATCGTTGCCAACAACACAATTTTTTTAAAAAAGTTGTGTTTAAAATAAATAATTATTCTGTTAACAAAATAAAAAAGAGATACCTAATATGTTGATAGAAAATCATTTTAAAATTAGAAATGCCCGACAACAAGACAGTTTCACATTTAGCTATCATGCAGTTTTGTTAACATATGGCGGGAATACGTGCTGAAATCAGACCAACGATCGAAAGACAAGATTCTCACTAATAAAAAATAAGAGTGCATATGACAAATTTTGTAATGATAAGCAAGTACTCATTAATATTATGCATAAAATCCATACCTAATAAATAAACAGGTCACACAGTTAAGGCAACAGATATGTGATTCTTAAAATCAAAATCAAATACTTCTAAAGAAAAGATAGACAGGTTAAAAAAACGATGTCTGTGTTTGCACAGTCAGGAAATCAAGCACGGACAAAAAGAAGTAGGATTACTGCTAAGGCACAAAAGGATTACTAAAGATCTGCAAACATTACTTGAAAGTAGATCGCTGAAAATAATTAAAGCATGAATGCAAGTAGTAAGATGGGAAGGTTAATGCAACAAATAAGACGAAGAAACAAGGACACAATAATTACATTGATAAAGTTGTCAAGCAGTGCACGAAATAAAAATTGCGGAATATGAACCTAACAGCTAGACATTCTCAGAATATTGATATTCCAATTACTACGAAACACAGAAACCAATCAGAATAGTAAACATACACAGGTATGCCAGCTTGAAAGAATCCTTAAAGAGTGCTTGACAAAGAACGATCAGAAATGAAGATTATTAAGAGAACAGAACAAGAACGGAAAAAAGAACAAAAGAGCAAACAAATATGAAGATTGAAGTGGTGGTAGAATAAAAATACACTAAGGAAATTAAAATTTAGCATAACTTGTCCTGGAGTCCCCCAAGACAGAGGAAACGTGGGGATTCCCTTATAATACAACCGTGAAACATTATGAGAGAAACAAGAAAAGGTGAATATCCCTTAAGGTGCATACATGGCGGAAATGGCAGAGACATTAGATAATATGTCAAGTTTGTGCGTCCACTGTAATCAAGTATTCAACCTTGTAAAACTGAAATTTTATGACAAGTGTAAGTAAAACTTAACCATCTAAAAACAACATGTTATGATAACTTGAAGTACATCTGAGCCATCTAAAACCGACATTTTATGATCAGTTTAAATACAACTGAAACCATGGGGATTTTGCGAGAGGAAAGAGGGCGTAAGATTACGTGGGGAGAATAGGTCCTGGAGCAGGCCACCACTTTAAATTCCTTAGAGCTGTCAAAGAATGGAAGGCAGGAATCAAAGAAGAGTTGGCTACACGAAGAGCAGCAGCTGGGAGACATTTTCAGGCCATAAATAGAAGATTCAAACAAAAACCATGGTGATATCACGAGAGGAAAGAAGACATCAGATTAAGCTGGGAGAATAGGTCCTGGAGCAGGTCGATCATTTTAAATACCTTGGAGCTGTCATAGAACGGAAGGGGGTCATCAAAGAAGAGTTGGCTACCCGAAGAGCAGCAGCTGGGAGACTTTTTCAAGCCATAATTCGAGGATTCCTCAGCAAAAGAGAAGTTGGTAAGAAGACGAAGATGGTTGTATACCACTCCACCTATGTCACAGTCTTGACGTATGGATGCGAGTCATATGCAATGACTACAACTCACAAAAGCCAGATCCAAACCTCAGAAATGAGTTATCTGAGGAAGGGGGTTGAAGTAACAAGAAGAGACATGGTCCGCAACCAAACGATACGCCAAGGCCTAAAAACCCAACCCTTGCAGACCAAAGTAGAACAGTCCCAACTGAGATGGTTTGGCCATGTCTGCAGAATGGGAGAAGATCGGCTACAACTGCAAGCATGGGAAACTAAAAGCCAGGGATCCAGACCTCCAGGGCGACACAAAGTCCGCTGGGAGGACAACATTAGTCAATATTTGAAGGACTGAGGACTAGAATGGAACCAAGCCAGGAGGAAGACAGCCGATATATTAGTATGGCGCGCTCTCTTACAAACCTCTACACCTCACGGTAGAAGAGGAACGACTAAGTAAGTAAGTAAATAGAAGATTCTTCAGTAAAAGAGAAGTTGGCAAGAAGACGAAGATGGGCGCACACCACTTCACCTATGTTCCTGTCTTGACTTATGGATCCGAGTCATGGGCAATGACTACAACCCACAAAAGTCAGCACCAAATCTCAGACATGGGGTATCTGAGGAAGGTGGCTGAAGTAACAAGAAGAACCAGACGGTACGGCAAGACCCCAAAACTCAGTCCCTGCAGACCCAAGTAGAACAGTCGGAACTTCGATGGTTTGTCCATGTCTGCAGAATGGGAGAAGATCCGCTACCACGACATGTATGGGAAACTAAGAGCCAGGGATCCAGAACTCCATGACGACCCAGAGTCCGCTGAGAGGACAACATTAGACAATATCTGAGAGACCGAGGACTAGACAGGAACTAGGCCAGGATGAAGACAGCCGATAGGGTAGTATGGCCCGCTCTCTAGCAAACCTCTACACCCCAGTGTAGAAGAGAAATGACTACATTACAACTGGAACATCTAAAACAAACAGGTTATGATAATGTTTAGTACATTTAAACCATCTAAAACCAACATTTTATGATACGTTTAAGTACACTTAAACCTTGTAAAACCAACATTTTATGATACGTTTAAGTACAATTGAACCTTGTACAACCAACATTTTATGATACGTGTAAGTACATAGTGGTATGGATGTCATTCCTATTTATCAAGGAGAAGAACGGACGTACTAAAAGATTTTTATTTTCAATTTATGACAAACTAAATCACGCAGTTCATGGCGCGTGTTTTAACTGAGCCCAAAAGGAGGAGCAAAGAATAGTAAAACGTAACTTACCATGAGTGTCGTAAAGGGCGACTAAGGAGGGTTTGGCGTAGGGCAGGCTATCCCATCCTGTGAGCAACGTTACACCACAAAAACTTTGACAAGTATCAGTAGGTAAACCAGTGTGACTGACAGTGGTTACAAGAACAAGTCAGGTGCCAATAGAACAGAAAGCGCATATGGCCCATCATCAGTACCATTCCTGGAAAAATTCTACGGAGATATAACAGTCTCAAGCCTCGACAACTGTTTTTGTTTTAACATATTCAAGAAGACGTCTAAGGGTGAACGAAGAAGAATATGACAATCATAATTTTTGCTTATTTAATACAATTCAGAAAATGAAACTTTACAACCTTCTTGTCTCTACCTTATTCATACTTGTCACCTTCGACTGCTGTGGAATTTCTCGCTCCAGTGGCCATTCAATACGCGTTGTTGGGGTGGTTACTCTTTGTTGCTTCTCTTGCGGACATCAAGTCTATTCTCACCATGCCGCCTGCATTTCTCCATTTATACCTGTCATGTTGTAATAATGTTAAAAAGAATTTATCATAAACTACAATACAATATTTAAAAATGGCAATTGAATATATCATCTTCAGTTTCCTTTGGAAAGACAACTGCAGCTGGTTCCACAGGAAGCCCGCACCAAGCAGTAACATAGTCTTGCAGACGTGAATTCTGTGACAATTTGTTTGAAATGAAGAAGTTTCCAGCCCCATGCAAAATTTCATATTTGTCGCCTTGTACTTGTCGCCTGAGGGTGCTGTAGTCTATGCTTTCTTTGTCTCTTCGGAGACCACTGGGAACTAAAGAGGCGCCAACGTATATGACGGTACGTTACAACGTATAATAAAACACGTATCACTGCCAAAAAGTCATTATATGGGTCATTTCATAAATACAAGGATTGCCTCTGAGGCTTATTAAAAATACTAGCAATAACCCGTCAAACGTGACGGGTTTTTAATTATAATGTGCTGTTTCCGTTCCCGGATGAGCAGATAGAAGTACATTCTTAGAGTGTTTTTGGTTTCCTTCCATTATACAGTGTAATAAAACTGTCCATGAATACCGTCATTTGAACGCTTTTCTTTGTTGATTGTAACGATTTTCGGGAGAGTATATATAATGGCAACAATACAATTTTTCAACACGGTTGCCGTCCTCAGCTGTGACCAACGTACACACGGCGAGAATTATGTTATTTTAGACTCAATTTAGAAGTTTTTTTATGACAACATTTCGCGTGAAAGTGCGTGGATTGTTTTCAAAGAGTCTTCTTCTTCTTCTTCTTCTTCTTTGATCCTTAGCCGCCGACCTTCAAAGCAGTCAGTGGCCATCACGCCTAGTGGCGTCTTGTAGGGCACCAACAAATTGATTCCACTTTGCTCGGTCGGCGGCCATCCTTCGTACAGTGCCCCAACTCTGGTTCATTCTTTGCATCTCAGCCTCCACAGTCCTCCGCCAGGTTGTTTTTGGTCGGCCTCTCTTTCGTTTTCCTTCAGGGGTCCGAAGCATAGCTGTTCTTGTGATGGCATCGGGGTCTCTTCTGAGGACATGGCCAACCCAGCTCCAGCGTCTGGCAGCTATGATGGTGTGCATGTCCTCTTGCTTGCTCCGAGCAAGCAGATCTTGGTTGGTGATGGTATTCGGCCAAAAGATTCGGTGAATTTTTTTAGGCATGTTGTGTGAAAAGAGTCCAATAAACCCTTTCATTTCCAGCTAGTATTCAAAACACTTTAAAATTGAACGCTGTCACATCGACATTTTTTGGTGTCAAAATGATTTTTTTTTAATGTCTGCAATTCCTTCAGGAGTTGTGAGAATTTATGTTTCAAAAATCGAAGAAATAATATTTTCATTGTTCACCATTGCCACAGGAAGCTCAATCAATTCCGGATCAAATCCACCAACTTCGTTTGACAATTGTCCATCGCCCAAACGCAAGACCCAATCACTGAATTCATTTTGACCTGCAAAACGCTTGTTTGTATTCAGATTTCTTTGTTTTACATGAAGCCACAATGGTGAATTTTTGACGCACAATTCGATGATATCTGTTATACTGCCTCTGGGAACAACGTTTGTAGTTTGACGAAAGTCACCGCCTTATATGAGCCCCTTTCCACCAAATGGTCGAATGTCATTCATAATTTCCCGGAGGAGCAGATCGATGATTCGTAAAGAATGCGTAGAAAGCATAGATGCCTCATCAATTATCAGCAATGATGCTTTTTTTCAATTTCATTGATTCACTTGATGGCACTTTCATGTTTGACACTGATGTCTCGTTTGCAGAAATGGGTATTTTGAAGCCACTGTGCGCAGTTCGACCGCCTACCAGCAAGTCAGCTGCAATTCCGGTTGTAGCAAATGCTTGAACTTTTTTGCCTTGTCCTCTCACATAGCACATAAGAGTGTTACAGGTAAGTTTTGCCGGATCCGCCGGGGCCGTTGAGCAAGAAAAAACGTGACTCAGTTCTATCATCCTCAATAGCCGCTGTAATCTCTTCAAAAATTTGTATCTGTGTAGGGTTGAGTGTGACAATCAGATGTGCTGCTTTCTCAGCCTCATCAGCTGCATTGAAAACATGCTCAACATTTTCAATCGGACCAGATTCAGGCAATCCAAAATCAGAACATTTCATACCATGCATTTTGAGTACCATTTCAATGTCCTGAAGTGCTTTCTTCTCGGCAATAGATCCGTCAAAATGTGGAATGTAATCTTCTATCACAAACTCCTTAAACATTTCAAAAAGCGTCGATGGTTCTTTATGACCGTACATCCGTCACTACTAACATTTATTCATGCTAAGACCCAAATATAACTTACTGTAATATACCAGTTAGTTTGAAACAGACCATAGATTAGTAACTAAAATAAAAGAAGAAAAAAAGTTAACCCAGTAAATTAACATTGGGAGGAGGAAATGAGATGGCATTTTAGCGTCAACATTTAGATGCAGGCCAACTGCCGTCTGTTGCCATGGTAGTGGTAGGTGGCTTATGCTTGGCTAGGACACGTGATGTTTTTGTCCAATAGTTAGGCTGGAGCCATACCCACGCCGGTCAGCAAGAATGTTTCAGTTTTAGTTTAAGCAGAAATATGTGAGGCAACCAGACGTACTATCGTTAGCTGCCAGTTGAAGATTCTCAATATACATAACTGATTGTTCATTCAGTTATGGCCACATGCTGTTTTATATTCCAAGTGGTTATACTTTTGATTATTTCGGAGATAATGCCGTAAGTAGAGTGATTTGAATTTTCCTGTGATTTTATGCTGTCCAAAGCAGTATGGCTAGCCTACATGCAAAGAAAAGATATGAAACCCATTTTTACCTCAGGAGAAGCAGAACAGTTACTGAAACACAGACATTTCAGTATAGGATGGAATTAGAATTATGATGCAAAATAAAACAAAACTGTCACAGAGATTGCATATGTTAAATTGTTCACCAGTATTGAAGGAAAAGTTAAAATAAGTAAATCAGAGAGATTTACCTGATGCTAGACTCATATGTTACTCGACCTTATTTGAAAGCTTCGAATGTCAAGAAAATCTAATTTTATGTATCATGTTGATGAAGAAGATGTTGTAAATAAAATTCATCTATAAAATTTGCTCAGGCAAAATGTTTGTCGCAATTGGCGCGGCATGTTACAGCCGGAAGCTTCGCGTAAGCACCGTACCCATTCTTCGTCATTTTAAATAAGATTTCGTGCGATTGCAGCATTTTTAAATGACTCTTGAACCACTCCATCAACGGTTCTCAGGTCTGCAAAACTCTGAGCTCCACGCACATGCTGCAATAGCATTCTCAAGTAAAATCTTTGTTATTCTTTTGGGCTGACAGCTACATGCGTGAAACCACTTTATCTCCCCTTTTTTGCCTGATCTTCCAAATACTGAGCCTTTTGTCAAATACATAGTGATAAGGAATCTCTGTATAGAGGTATTGTCTTGCATTTTCATCAGTCTGATTAAGGTCAAACCATGCAGTTAGATGCGTGAATCTATTATCAGCCCTCTCAACTGCTTCTTCCTCATGTCCGTCTTGAAAGTATATCACTTGTTCATCGGGAAGATGGATGGCAAGACGATAAACAGATTGCGAACGATCATGTATAGGATTTTCTAGAAGCCTCCTCTGGAGCACAGACATAGCGTGCATCTAGATATTGACGAATTTCATCGTGGACAAATGCAGTATCTTCTGGACGGAATTCCACGGTTGCACAATCGTATCCTTTATAGATGTACTTGAAAATATACTTAATTACTTTCACAGATAGCCTCATATAGAACGTGATTTTGCAATTGATCATTATGTGAGAAACCGTTCAAATACAATTCACTTTGGTATGTTATTGGCTCATGCACATCAATTTTTACGCACTTTTTCTTTGTCGAGCGCTACTAATTTTGTGAAAGAATAAAAAAAAATAAAACCAAAGTATTTAGTTTCAATTATTTAGGCAGTAAAATGACTCAGGATGGTGACACGACAAGAGAAATCCATACTAGAATTGCTTTGGCAGCTAGCGCCTTCAATAGATTATCTAACATTTGGAAATTACGATCATTGAATATACATACCAAGCTTCGTCTGTTTAATTCAAATGTTATCTCAGTGTTAACATACGGCTGTGAGAGTTGGAAAATAACAAAATCGTTGGAGAACAAGCTAAATACATTCGAGAACAAATGTCTTAGAAAACTCATGAACATCAGTTGGAAAGAATTCAAGACTAATCGACAAATAAGAGAAGACTCTAGGCAGAAATATGTCTCCGACTATATAAGGAAAAGACGATGGTCATATATCGGTCATGTCCTACGAATGCAAAACAACAGAATACCACTACAGGCGCTCACTTGGGTTCCTGAGGGTAAGAGGAAAAAAGGAAGACCAAAAGAAACACTCAGAAGAACAATAATAAGAGAAGGAAGAACGTTGGGCCTAAATAATGTGCAAGAGCTAAGAGGAGTGGCGTCACAACGAACAACCTGGAGAGCACTGGTTTCTGCCTTATGCGCCGTGTTTGGTGCTTAAAGAATTTATTATTATTATTATTATTATTTGTTTTATATAACACCCACGCCGCGCAAGTTGCACACCGTGCGTTGCGCACTTTTTTTCCCGGCGCGAGTTACTATTTTGAGTGAGACCGACCGACGTAACATACATGGGTTATTATGTTATAGTTGGGATGGGATGGTACTAGCAGAGATACACGGCGTTGCCTGGTTTATAAATGCGTAGTCAGAGGTTCTCAGAAAGATGCATGTACATACTTAAGAATGATTAACATTAGAGGCTTATAAACCAAGTTACATTCTAAATTAAGTACAATAAAGTAAATAAATTAGTGTGAAGCTTTAAAAGTTATTGAAAATTCAGGGGTTAAATATATTGGTTACTTTTAATGAAAGATTTATTTTCCTGCAAAATTTTTTAGAACAGAATTAAACAATACATAAACGAAAAGCTCCATACTGTTATAAAATTTCAATGACAACCTTACTAATATCTACTAAATTGCATCTTACGATTAATTAATACACATACAATTTGTTAAGCGCAGAAGACTTTTAATTTTAGAATATCAGTGTGTAAAAATGACTAAAAGTATATTTAAAATAGCAAAACAAAGCACATAATTAACATTTTATTTAAAAAAAAAACGGTAGGTTAAACGAAAAATATGTAACGCAAATTTTGCTAGGTCAAAGGACAAAGAAAAGACCAACGTTTCGACCACAAGTCATTGTCGGGGAACCTCTCTACATGCTAGGTAGAAGAGGAACGAATACGTGAGTAGTAGGTAAGTAAGTCTTTGTCGGGGATGTAGTAACGAAAACATCGGAGAAAGAAGGACGACTAATCTAAATGCATTCAAATAAACTTTCTATGATTGGTTTTGATTTTAGTTTTAATGACCATCTTCATTGCTTACGGACAACGCCATGAGTGCTCCGATCTCCTCGCTTTCATCACACAAGGAGAATCTCAGCACAGTGCACGAACTCCATAGCACCGGCGAGGATCCCAATGTGTGTATACAGGAATCATACGTTCTATAAATATTTTACGGATGGGTAGGTTTTCCTAATTTTTTGTAAATTTTTACCAGAGCGACGACCGTATGGCCTCCTCTTTACGGTTTCCAGCTGCCGAGGGAATTTTAACGTGCACAACTTGCACACAGGACCTTCTAATTGGTCGCCCTTATTCGAGAAGGCTAGGTATCCGATCTTACTACCCAAGAGATCAGTTTATGATATTATTAGGACTCGCTGGTGCTGAAAAAATTTCCATCAAATATATTCCCTGCACTGGGGAACCGAAACTGGTACCTTTAGAATTAGAGTGGACGCTATACCACTTAGCCACTCCGCCGCCGCCCCCCAATTTAAACGAGTGCTACAGTGAAATGCTATTTTCGTTATTCATCACAGGATTTCAATGAAAATGCACATACTTAACCTATATCACTCATAAATACACATAATGAAGAGTTTGATGGTATTGCATCATTGGTTGCCATGGAAACGGCGGTCATATTGGATTCTATCGTTCTATTTCAATTTGCTAAGAATTTTTTATTTATTAATCTATCAATATCAAACGTAAGCAGAATGTTTATCATTATATTTTAAAACTTTTGTCAGATTGGATTTTTGATAACTTATGTAGATTTTAAGATATATCATCATCATCATCAGTTGCCATCTCCACAACGAAGGTTGGCTGTAATGGATCTCCAACGTCTTCTGTCTCTTGTCTTGGTGGTACACTCTGATAGACTCTTTCCCGTCCATCTCTTGATGTTATCTTCCCACTTATAGCGCTGTCTTCCCCTTGCACGTTTGCCTTCAACTCTCCCTTCTGTTATGGTCTTCTGCAAGGTGTTATGCCTTTTTATGTGGCCAAAGTATTTTAGCTGCCGAACTTTGACCTCTCTCATTAGTTCTCTTTTCATACCTAGATTTTCTAGGACCTCCTTATTTGTCTTCATCTCTTTCCATGAGATACGCCCCTTTCTTCTATATATCCACATTTCAAGAGCCTCAATTCTTTCTTCCAAATGCTTATTCATCGTCCATGTTTCTGCACCATACAGAAATGCAGAATATATATAACACTTTATGATTCTCAGTTTTAATTTATGAGATAACTGTTTGGATGTCAGTATACGTTTCATGTTGTTGAATGTAGCTTTGGCCATTCCTATTCTCTTCTTGATTTCTGTTTCACATCTGCCATCTTCTGTTATTATATGACCAAGATATACGTAGCTCTTGACTTGTTCCAGGATTTTCCCATTTACGCTTATCTTTAATGTGGGTTTATCGTCTGTTTTGCTAATTATCATAGTTTTAGTTTTCTCAATATTAATGTCGAGTCCATATTCATGACTTATACTGTTCACTTGCTTCACTAGTTCTTGTAACTCCTGTTCGCTTTCAGCTAACAACACGGTATCATCTGCATATCTAAGTGTTGCATACATATTTTTGAATGCACAGATTACAAATGTCGATATGTCTATTTAATATGGAAAATATATTGTTGTATTTAATCGGGTACGAAAATGCTTTCTTTTGTAAAGATGACAGATAATCCATGTTTGATTTATACGTTTGATTATATGGATAATCTCCCTTGATATTGATCGGGCGTAAGAATACTTATATTTTGGCATTCATCATTTGTCATAGCCAGAAAATAGATTGATCGTTCTTAGAATTTTTATGGCCTGAATTCATATGTATTACATATTATTAGTGCAAGTAGATTCAGTCCTATATTGTATATTTTGTATGGGTAGGTAGGACTATATTCTTTATGCCGCACTAGCGGAGGTATTGGTTGTCTTGGCGAGTCGTGATGAGTTCCGATATTGCCGCCTACAATGGCTGGTCACGCATTTTCCTGGGCTGGTCCTTTCTAGAGTGAAAAATGATTTATGAAGTGATTTCTTCAGTAGTAGATTGTGTCTCTACAAGATTATAGTGTTAGAGACTCTCCTCATGTACTGTATTATGTACTATTCGGCCTCAAGGTAAATCCAGACCCTTTTGACGATCTCCTTATGGTTAGACCTAGATGAAGCAACGTATTTTCGTGCATCGTTGGTCGTTTAACTAGATATTGTTGTAGATGACAGGTTCCATCAGCGCTTATGTCTTCACGAAGTAACCTTCTGACAAAGGGACTGTATGGTAACTCTGGAAAGTTATACTTATTCAAGTTTTGAATCAACTTTGGCTGATGATTATTCTTCTGCTGGGCGAGTGAGCGAAAGCTCAGGGAAGGAGGCCATTTTTTGTATTCCTGTCATCATTATAGATCACTGTCCAGAGAACGGGTCGGGTATCTTACTATTCGGACAGTGGCATGGAGATCTCATTTATATGAAAACCCCTTATCGTGGTTTCACAGTATGATATAAACATTGAACATAAGCAACCTAAGAACTTAGCAAGGGAAAGAAGGTTCGTCCATCGAACTCTTCATTTGTTTACCGATCCGCCTTTACTGACGCGTTCAGTCAGATAGGGGATGCGGCCATAATGTATAACAACATTGAATGCTGTTTTGTACCACCCATTATATTTGAATGTTCCATGACATGGGATCTACTATTCATGCCTGAAGATTGATGTGTCAACATGTACTTATGATCTATTCGTTCTGTCCCAGTATGTGCGTCTGAATAAACTGTATGAAAAGATTCCAGCAGTCTGCATTGGTGCCTTATAGACATGAGTGAATGAGTGCTTTAGATTGGTCAAGATACGAACATTCCATCATTCGCGTTAATAACACTCTACACTCTCACTCCATATTTACACCATCCTGCGTCGGTTGAATTGACCAAGTTAAGGGCCTGCTCCTCCTGGAGCCTTAGAAGGAAACCAGTTCCTGCACCCCACTTTTACAGCTGTCTTTGCCTTCCCTAACTCAGGACTAGAGTGAGTTACCCATTTACAGCACCGCTGGGTAGACTGGAGCATGCCTGGTATCAATCAACGCTGCAGTGACATTTTACAGACCTTTCCACTTTTTTACAGTGGTGAGCCAGATTCCTGGGTCCAGCCTTCGCAGTCTTGTTATTGAGAGTCATTTACAGTTACAAGAACGTTTGTTTGACCACATCAACACCAGTAGGACAGCTATACAGTCGATGTCAGCTTGACCTATCCTATCCAGCGTATACAGTAACTAGGTCAGCGTTTGTTGACATTATTTTTTTCTTCGTTGGACATTTGCCATAGAACATACAGCGTTACACAGCAAGTTTGTTTGGAAAAGACAGCATTACACACCAGTGTTGGAGCATATATTTGACAGTGTTTGCGAAATGTACAGTGCAACTGAAGCGAGAAGTCTTACTTGTGATTCTTAGGAACAGTAAACAGTGGATTCTCCTGCACTGCCATAGTTTGTGTTGAACTTTAATGATTTAGGCCAGAATTAATTATTTAATAAAGTACCATACTACTGTACCATTATTCAGTACAACTGAGCCTTCTCCGCAACACATTCTATCTGCAACACATTACATTGCATTATATTATAAGTTTATGCTATATGTACATTTATGTGTACATGTTTATATGTGATATTTGTTTGTACTCTGCGGGTTGTTGTTTTGGTTGGGCGGTGTCAAACAACAGAGTATCCCACGTAATAGAGGGTCTGATGTGTGCGTTTCTATAGGTGCAATTTTCTTGATTGAAAATTTGCTGCGACAGCTGTTGCTATTAGTGTTAGCTGTGAAGACTGTACTCATTGTTGTTTTTGTAATATTCCTCTGTTCTTTAGTTTGTTTTGATTTGTTTGTAATTTGTTGGTCTACCCTTTTCTATTTTTGATTTCTATACACAATTTATATTTATACACTGTGGCGTTATTTGTCTTGTTATCTTATTGCAGTTATCATCACAGATTCTGTGATCATTTTCTTTGATTTGTCCTATTTAATTTAATTTGATTTCTGCAAATGTTCTCATATGGTCTTTTCTTGTTTGTCCTTTGTGAATGTCTTGAGTTGACATATGATATATGAGGTATAGTTGAATACACTTATATTATAGTACAGACCAGTACTTATGATCATTGATTACACTAAGAAAGTGTACAAGACCTTTGTAAGGTTTGTCTCCCACAGTGATTGGGATAGAAAATATTATTTTCCACAGGTACTCAAGTGATCATTGATTACATTAAGGAAGTATACAAGACCTTTGTAAGGCTTGTCTCCCACAGTGTTTGGGATATACAGTTATTGTTTTCCACAGGTACTCAAGTTATCATTGGTTATATTATAATCAAAATAACAATACAAGTTTTTCACTAAGACTAAGTCTATAGTATAGACTTGTCTCCCATGAAAGTGAAATAAGGTAATTTATTTACTTTTTCAGGTTTCTGATTTAATAAGACAGAATGTCTACATTAGATTACTTTATTACACAAGGGAAATCCCTTGATAAGACTGGTAAAGAGTTAGAAGAATGGGCAACTGCTCAATTTGCTATTGCATTAAAATCAGAAGAGAAAAAACAAAAAGATGAGAATAAATGGAAAGCAGAAGTTGAACAAAAGAATATAGATGCTGAGAATTTCAGATTGCAGATGCAAGCTGAGGAGAAAAAAGCTGCTGCTGAGGAGAGAAAACTTCAAATAGAAGAAAAAAAATTAGAAGCTGCTGCTGAGGAGAGAAAAGCTGCTGCTGAGGAGAGAAAACTTCAAATAGAAGAAAAAAATTAGAAGCTGCTGCTGAGGAGAGAAAAGCTGCTGCTGATGCTGCTGCTGAACAAAAGAAATTGCAGATGCAGGTGGAAGAAAGGAGATTTGAGGCAGAGCAAAAAAGACTAGACAGAGAAGCTGCTGCTGCTGTTGAACAAAAAAGAATAGACAGAGAAACTGAACAGAAAAGATTAGACAGAGAAGCTGAAGAGAGAAAAGCAATAAGAGAACATGAGTTTGAATTAGAGAAATTGAAATTGACAAGTATGAGTAATGTTAATCAGGCATCTGGTGGTAATAGTAAACCCTTTACTTACAAAGTTAAGGTACCAACATTCAATTCTGCCAATGATGATATAACATTCTGGCTTCAGAGGTTTGAACGTGCTTGTCGGGCTCATAATGTTGATAAATCGCAATATGTTAACCAATTATCTGAGAATCTAACAGGCGATTCTCTCACTAGTCTATGTTTGGTTGAAGAGGCTGACAAGGATAATTATGATGTTATTAGGGCAGCCTTGATTAAGAAGTTTCAGTTACCAGAGGAAGGTTATCGCATGTTGTTTAAAAGAATGGTACCTGAGACGGGGGTTGAATTCTCAGAATTCATTGCGAAAATACGTCTTACATTTCAACGATGGATTGAATTATCCAAAATAGAGAAAACATATGATGCTCTTATGGATTTGTTGCTCAGAGACAAGGTCATGTCTTCTAGCAGTAAACATTTCCTTGAATTTCTACACGAGCGTAAGCCACAAACACTAAAACAAATGCAAGAATATTGTGACCAATACGTTACGGCACACCCGGACGTAACTCTTAGCAACACTAAGATTAAAGAGGGTATGCCGGTTGCTTCAGCAACACAATACAATCCCAAGTACCCACACAACTTTCAGGGAGCTCAAAATAAATTTGACAAAAGGGTTAATTGGCGTAATCATCAAAACCAAGGTAACCAACCAAATCAGGGTTCTTCTTCTAAATTCTGGAAACGGGTTGACAGTCCTCGATACAGGGGTGGCCATAACTATAGAAATTTCCGTAGAGGAAGTAATAATAGAAATTACCAGGGTGTTCCTTCTTGGACACAACGGGATCAATCCTACAGGGATTCTTACTATAATGAGCATGATGATTATAATGATGAACATTATGACTCAAACCCAAACAGGGGTTATAACAGAGGGAATAATAATTACAGAGGCAACAATAATCGAAGTAGATCACAACACAAAAGACATGGTAAATCTCATTACCAGGCTAACTCTGCACAACAAGAGTTTCATGAAGCCGGTAAGCAAACCAATGATAAGAAAAACTCTAATAATGTGGGATGTTCTGCTTTCGATTTTGACAGAGCATTTCAGTGTTCCCAATGCAAAACATTATTCGAACCAACCACAGTTTCGACTTTAAGCTGTGGTAATCCTCTTCCCGCTCTCCCTGCGTCAGTCGTGCATGATGGAAGAGGGGCTCTTAAATTAAATAATGGTTTAGTAGATGGTACTCCGGTCTCAATTCTCTTTGATTCCGGGTGCACCACCATTGGGGTGAGGCAGTCACTTATAGATCCTTCTCGAGCCACTGGCAAAATAATCAAATGCATAACATTTGGTGGCACATTGGAGAAGTACTCCACTGCCATTATCAACATTTCTACTCCCTTCTTTACAGGAGATGTGCACGCATGTCTTCTGCCGAATCCGATCGCTGATCTTATCGTCGGTCGCATTCATGGTGCGAAAGAATGCACTCCGCAACAAATTGCCGAGTGGGAAAGTGATAATATGCATACTGCAAATGCTGTAGTCACTAGAGCTCAAGCTCTAAACATGCCACAATCTTCGCCTTCTGGAGATAATGATGACCAGAACCAAGGTGATCCCTTGGAGATTTCGCATGATTCCTTTATAAAACAGCAGGAAGATGATCCTACTCTAAAGAAATTCTTTACTCTAGCAAAAGAAGGTGATCCGAATAAGGACACGAATCGTAAATCTTGGATTACGATGAAGAATGGGGTACTTTCATTCATTCTCAAATTCTTGTGCCCAAAAATATGAGAGTTAAAATCTTACAGCACGCTCATGATTCTCAGTGTGCTGGGCATATGGGTTTTTCCCGTACTAAATCTAGAGTTCTTGCGTCTTTCTTTTGGCCGTTTGTGAACAAGGACATACAGATCTATTGTCGATCCTGTAGGGTATGTCAGGAAGTTAAATCCAAAGGTCCACGCCATGCTGCACCTATTCAGGCTGCAGATATTCCAATTCGACCATTTCAAAAAATGGCGATAGACATCATTGGTCCATTTAAGACAAAGTCTGCTAGAGGACACCAATATATCTTGACGTGTGTTGATATGTGCACACGTTGGCCAGAGGCTATCCCTCTGAAGAGCATAACTACTGCTGATATTGCAGATGCTCTTTGGCTTATATTCTCTCGTCTGGGATTTCCAGGAGAAATATTGTCAGACCATGGTACCCAACTCGTATCGGATACCATGTCTCAAGTGATGTCAACTCTTAAGATAGAAAGATCTCTGAGTAGTATTTATCATCCTATGTCCAATGGCATGATAGAGCGTCTTAATAGAACTCTGAAAAACCTATTAGGTAAGATAACTGAGGATCATCCTCAGGATTGGGACAGGGTTTTACCCGCGGCTCTCTTTGCATACAGAGGGGTCGCCAATGAACATACAGGATTTTCTCCCTTTGAACTTGTCTTTGGCGCAAAACCGCGAGGTCCTATGTCTCTACTTCATGATCTCATAACTGCTGATAATATTGTCGATGACACAAAATCCTCTTATGAATATGTCATTGCACTTAGACACAAGATTATTGAAGCATGCAAATTGGCAACTGCTTCTTCTGAATTTGCGAAACAGAAGGCAAGGCAATTTGCCAATAAGACCAGACGCTTGCGACAACTCTGTCCAGGTGACAAAGTATTGGTCCTGCTACCTTGTAGAAAAAACAGACTCCTTATTTCTTGGAAAGGTCCGTACGATGTAATATCAAAAGTTTCCGATGTCGACTATATTGTCGATACTGATGGGAAGCATAAGACCTTCCACATCAACATGCTCACGGAATTCCACGAACGTCCGGATTATTTACAACCTGTTTTCTAGGCAACGGACGATTCACCAGTCCCACATGGACATTACTCATCACTGTCAGTAATACAGGATGAGGAAACGAGTTTCTCAGATGTGAATCTCCCTTTTCCAATGATTCCGCTTCATTCTAATGAGTCATGGAAAGATGTTGCGATTTCTCCCGAATTATCTCCAGGAGAACAGAAACAAGTTTCTGCTATGTTACAACAATTTCAGGATGTCCTTACTGACATTCCTGGTCGAACTAATGTCATTGAACACGACATTATTCTTACTGACCATAATCCTATAAGAGTCAGACCGTATCCTATCCCGATACATTTTCAAGCACAGGTAGAAAAAGAGTGGGATGAAATGATAGAGTTGGAAATAATTGAACCATCCACATCAGCATATTCTTCACCGATGGTTATCGTGCGAAAAAAAGACAACAACATACGTCTTTGCGTTGATTATCGCAAATTGAACCAAGTGACGAAATTTGATGCTGAACCTATGCCTTTACTTGAAGAGCTACTTACTAGACTATCGAATTCTCATTTCTTTACTAAATTCGATTTGTCTAAGGGATATTGGCAAGTCCCACTATCCGAACACGCCAAACCGTTTACTGCTTTTTCGACGCCTAGGGGTCTTTTCCAATGGAATTTCATGCCTTTCGGCCTTATGAATGCCCCAGCGACATTCGTACGCATGATGCGTCCAATCCTATCTCATCGCTCAGATGTCATTGCATATCTTGATGACATCTGTCTTTTCAGTGATACTTGGAACGATCACTATAATGGGATAAATGAACTATTGTCTATCTTACGCGAGCATAACCTGACAGCGAAACCATCGAAAGCGTGTATTGGTTTTAGCGAAATATCTTTCTTAGGTCACCGGGTTGGTCATGGTTTCCTAAAAACAGAAGACCATAATACAAGTAAGATACTTAACATTTCTATTCCTAAGACTAAAAAGCAAGTGCGAAGTCTCTTAGGTCTAATACAATTTTATGGACGATTCATTCCGAATCTGTCCTCCATTATGTCACCTCTTTCTTCTTTGTTAAAGAAAGGGTCTCCTAATAAAGTCCATTGGACTCAAGAATGTCAATCCTCTTTGGATAAGGTTAAAACGATGTTTTCTACTTCACCTATCTTGGTGTTACCTACTAAAGATAAGACATTTATTCTTCGTAGTGACGCTTCATCCACTGGGATTGGAGCGGCACTAATGCAAGAGTACTCTGGAACTCTGCATCCAGTGATGTATATTTCTCGAAAACTTAATGCCGCAGAGAGAAATTACTCGGTCCTAGACCGTGAATTATTGGCTATGGTTTGGTCAATCCTTAAACTTCAAAGATTTCTTCTTGGCGCGCATTTTATTGTGGAGACTGACCAGAAAGCTCTTACAGCTATTCAGACTAAAAATCTGAAGAGCGCGAGATCAACGCGATACGCGATTGCTCTTCAGCCTTTTCATTTTTCGGTGCGAGCTATCCGTGGTTCAGAAAATGTGATGGCAGATATCTTATCGAGATGCCCACATGATTCCACCTAACTGTCAGATCTTGAGATTTCTAACATGTCTGACTTTACTACAGTTTTTCCTATGTTAAAGTATTTAGATCTTGAGATTTCTAACATGTCTGACTTTACTACAGTTTTTCCTATGTTAAAGTATTTACTTATATGTAATATATCATACATTGTCTGTATCACTACTTAGCGGTGCATTGATGTATATTCACCGCAGGTTTTTGATATTTTTCTTATTTGGTGATCATAATGTTAAGATACCTAAGATGAACTATTGTACAAATTGTGGCATTGCCAGTATTGTGTTATGCGTTGGTGACACCTCTCGGTAGATATTTATACTCAGAGAAAAATTTTCTCTGAATCCTGAGATAGATTCTCATTGGTCGTGCTATATGACGACTTTGCCTTACATTAGGCGTTACATTTGTTTGGAATGCTTATCATCTGCGCATTGTTATTCGTGCGTTGTGAGCCTATTGTATGTTGCTCCTGGATGTATTTCAAAAAAAAAAAGTACCATTTTTTTTCCCGGGGGGTGTGGTAATCTGTTGCATACATATTTTTGAATGCACAGATTACAAATGTCGATATGTCTATTTAATATGGAAAATATATTGTTGTATTTAATCGGGTACGAAAATGCTTTCTTTTGTAAAGATGACAGATAATCCATGTTTGATTTATACGTTTGATTATATGGATAATCTCCCTTGATATTGATCGAGCGTAAGAATACTTATATTTTGGCATTCATCATTTGTCATAGCCAGAAAATAGATTGATCGTTCTTAGAATGTTTATGGCCTGAATTCATATGTATTACATATTATTAGTGCAAGTAGATTCAGTCCTATATTGTATATTTTGTATGGGTAGGCAGGACTATATTCTTTATGCCGCACTAGCGGAGGTATTGGTTGTCTTGGCGAGTCGTGATGAGTTCCGATATTGCCGCCTACAATGGCTGGTCACGCATGTTCCTGGGCTGGTCCTTTCTAGAGTGACAAATGATTTATGAAGTGATTTCTTCAGTAGGAGATTGTGTCTCTACAAGATTATAGTGTTAGAGACTCTCCTCATGTACTGTATTATGTACTATTCGGACTCAAGGTAAATCCAGACCCTTTTGACGATCTCCTTATGGTTAGACCTAAATGAAGCAACGTATTTTCGTGCATCGTTGGTCGTTTAACTAGATATTGTTGTAGATGACAGGTTCCATCAGCGCTTATGTCTTCACGAAGTAACCTTCTGACAAAGGGACTGTATGGTAACTCTGGAAAGTTATACTTATTCAAGTTTTGAATCAACTTTGGCTGATGATTATTCTTCTGCTGGGCGAGTGAGCGAAAGCTCAGGGAAGGAGGCCATTTTTTGTATTCCTGTCATCATTATAGATCACTGTCCAGAGAACGGGTCGGGTATCTTACTATTCGGACAGTGGCATGGAGATCTCATTTATATGAAAACCCCTTATCGTGGTTTCACAGTATGATATAAACATTGAACATAAGCAACCTAAGAACTTAGCAAGGGAAAGAAGGTTCGTCCATCGAACTCTTCATTTGTTTACCGATCCGCCTTTACTGACGCGTTCAGTCAGATAGGGGATGCGGCCATAATGTATAACAACATTGAATGCTGTTTTGTACCACCCATTATATTTGAATGTTCCATGACATGGGATCTACTATTCATGCCTGAAGATTGATGTGTCAACATGTACTTATGATCTATTCGTTCTGTCCAAGTATGTGCGTCTGAATAAACTGTATGAAAAGATTCCAGCAGTCTGCATTGGTGCCTTATAGACATGAGTGAATGAGTGCTTTAGATTGGTCAAGATACGAACATTCCATCATTCGCGTTAATAACACTCTACACTCTCACTCCATATTTACACCATCCTCCGTCGGTTGAATTGACCAAGTTAAGGGCCTGCTCCTCCTGGAGCCTTAGAAGGAAACCAGTTCCTGCACCCCACTTTTACAGCTGTCTTTGCCTTCCCTAACTGAGGACTAGAGTGAGTTACCCATTTACAGCACCGCTGGGTAGACTGGAGCATGCCTGGTATCAATCAACACTGCAGTGACATTTTACAGACCTTTCCACTTTTTTACACTAAGGTTGTTTATTGATCTTCCACTGATGTTCAGTCCTGGTATTTCCTGTATCTGTTTGAAAATTTTTTCGGTGTATAAATTAAATAGGCAGGGGGACAGCACACAACCTTGTCTGACACCTCTTTTTATGTCTATGTATGGTGAATAATTCCTTCCCGATCTTACTGTGGCAGTTTGCTCCCAATAAAGGTTACTGAGTATTCTTATATCTTTTCCATCAATACCTATGTCTTTGAGGCATTCAATTATTTTCTCATGATGGATTCTGTCAAAAGCCTTCTTATAGTCAATGAAGCACATATACATACTTTTTTTTACCTCTGTATATTTTTCTGCTAATCTTCTTAGGCAAAATATTGCCTCTCTTGTTCCACTGTTCCGTCTAAAACCAAACTGTTTTTCTTGGATTTCGCTGTCTACTTTACTTTTTATTCTTTCCTGTATGATTTTGAGCAGTATCTTAATTGCATGACTCATCAGGCTGATTGTTCTGAAGTCTGAACATTCTGTTGCATTTGGTTTTTTGGGCAATGTTACAAAAACTGATGTCTTCATGTCGTGTGGTAAATATCCTGTATTGTATATATCATTGCATATTTCTGTGATTGTATCTATACCAAAGCTCTCCAGAGCTTCTATCATTTCAATTTTTATGTTATCCATGCCTGCTGATCTTCCTTTTTTGTATCATATGAATGGCATTCTCTACTTCTGATCTGAGAATGTTTGGGCCTTCATTAGAATCTGGTGATGGTTTTTTACCTCTGTTGTCCTCGAATAGTTCTTTTACGTATTCTGCCCATCTGTTTGATATGTCTTTCTCATCAAGTAATATTACACCATTTTTGTTCTTGATACAGCTTCCTCCTTGTGCAAACCGCGACCGATTTGATAATTTATTTATTTCTTCATGCATATCTCTTGTCATGTGCTTTGCTTCCAAGTCTTCTATTTCCTTACATTTTGTTTCTATCCACCGTTCTTTTGCTTCTCTACACATAGTACGTATGTCATTGTCTATTGTTTTATATTCTGGAGTGTTTTTTGCTTTCTTTCTTTCTGCCATTTTATTCAAGATGTCATCTGTCATCCAAATTTGATTTTTCTTAGACTCCTTTTTAGGTAAATTTGCATTTGCTGATTGAATGCTTGTTAAGATATAGGAAGGACTTTAAAGTTTATATATAAAAATAATAACCAATTTTTCTTTTCAACATTTTGCAACTTTATTTGCAATAATTCAAAATTTTGATAAGATATCAAAAATGGGATCTCACAAAAGTTTTATTATCCTATGGAAAGTAATTTTTGCTAAATCATATATTGAAACAAGGAGGGGAGGGGAGTGGCAGCAGCGCAATGGTTAGTGCATTGGCTTCCTAGCTCGGTGGTCCATGGTTCGATCCCCAGTTGAGGTGGGATTAAGTGGACTTAAGACCACTCGTACTTACGACGGTCATTCTAGAAGTACCGTACACTCAAGTTGGATTTTTTTAAAAATCACATACCGAGTGACTAAAAAATGTGCAAGTTATAAGAACATTTGCCACATTAAACAAGGTTCTGAGAAAATCTAGATTTTCTTCATAGGAAAAGCACAATTTCTGAAGAAAATATTATTTACAAAATCAAAATATACCTACTTAAAATATGTTCTGACAAATGATTTTCACAGATTTAGATTCAGTGGAATATAAATTATCCGAATATGGACTAATCCCAAAATTCATTTTTATGCTGTTTGGGCTTGAAATGCGTTGTAACTCCGCCTCTTAAAAATTGTAATTTAAAAAACCAATAATAAAGCAGCCACATTGCCAGCCATGAATCCTGTTGTGACCTAATGGAATGTAAAGTTTCACTTCGTTACTGTACACTTTTTTTTTCTAGTCTGAATTCTTCGTCTTCAAGAACCATGCCTGGCGGCGGAGTCGATCATGTCTCTCCACAGCAGCCTGTCTCCAGTATTATTTACCAATTCTGTTGTATGACTCTTCTTTTCATGATGTCAAACTGTACAGTATCTTCTCTCGTTTTGGTTATCTGTCTAATTTTTTTTTTTCAATCGTTCCTGTTGTTTCGACGTATTCCAGCTTTCCTCTTCTCATAACATATCCAAAAAAGGAGGACTGTTTCCTTCTATCACGAGGAATAAGCTTCCTTTGTTTTAATTTGAAACACTTTGAGAATTGTATTATTACAGGGCAGAAATTTAAAGAGGCAATAATGCCTATTTCTTTACCCTGCTTCAATAAAGATTTAGTTCGTTCAATGGCCTCTTTCAGGACATTCCGGATCACTTATGTTGTAGCTGTCCATGGTATATTTAACATTCTTCTATAGAAATACATTGCTATGGCATCTAGTGCGTTTCCTACTTGTTTCCTGTCCATGACTTACTCATTCAGACGAGGATGACTTTTATTCATGTATGGACACATAAAACTGTGTCCACAAGCAGAAATGAACGGATTTGTTTCTTAAAATAATTGGGCATAGTAGTTTTATAACAGGTAATGCTGTAGTGGAGTAAAATATTAGAGACTTCACTATTCTAGGTCTCAGCTTTATGAGGTGGGGGTGACAGACTCCCTTCCTTGCTGCCTTTGCGAGTTACTCGAGAGCAGAGTCAGGTATCCATTTACAGCTGAGTAGACTGGGGCGTGACGTTACCTAGTTTCGAACTCGGTAACATTACTTCGAGAAGTATGTGCTCTAACCATTCTGCCAATCCACGGGAGGAAAGTACAGTACTTTGCAAAAAAAATGGCAGTCATATTGCTCAGCTAAATATGCTGAAATCTAATTAAATATGCATGTTCTGCCCCAAAATTGCACTCCACTTAAGTGAGCAAACACTACCAAAAGTAAAAAAAAACATTAGCGGAGAGTAAAGTCCCTTGATAATAGAGCAGACGACAATTTCTAATGCTAGTGGCATAAAATGGATACAAAGTCAAAGTGTATGTGATACACCCCCCTTTACTCTGATTTCCAATAAATGTAATTAAACGTTAATGTTATTAGTCTGTTTACACCCACTGTTGCGAGTGTAGTGGTTTGGTCTATATCATCGCCACACAGGCTAATTCAATATATGTGTGCTGCTGACCTGTCACTGTGTCTGGAATGTTGACCTGGGTGTGTGTTGATATGTTCGCACACCACAGTACGTACATAAGGGTACATGCAGGAGTCAAGAAGGGTTGCAAACGACTGGAACAGTTCGATACTGTTTATTCCGTTACAACACAGACACGATGACATAAATGACACACATTCGACAGCAAAACACGAATCATAGTATATAATTTCCACACTGCATCAATACCTAATACGGCCTGTCCTAATCCTGGACTTATAATAGCTTAATAGCTTCATACATCTCCACACTGCAGTTAATATATAATATGGCCTGTCCTAATCCTGGACTGATAATAGCTTAATAGCTTCACAAATCTTCATACTGCAGTTAATATATAATATGGCCTGTCCTAATCCTGGACTGATAATAGCTTAATAGCTTCACAAATCTTCATACTGCAGTTAAACATAATATGGCCTGTCCTAATCCTGGACTAATAATAGCTTAATAGCTTCATACATCCACACTGCAGTTAATATATAATATGGCCTGTCCTAATCCTGGACTTATAATAGCTTAACAGCTTCACAAATCTTCATACTGCAGTTAAACATAATATGGCCTGTCCTAATCCTGGACTAATAATAGCTTAACAGCTTCACAAATCTTCATACTGCAGCTAAACATAGTATGGCCTACAAAAGTACCTTAATACACAGCGAAGCCTGCATCACCCGGCAGCTTCATTAATCTTCACAATATGGCCTACGAAAGTACTTCAATACATAGCAAAGCCTGCATCACACGGCAGCTTCAAAATATGGCCTACAAAAGTACCTTAATACACAGCGAAGCCTGCATCACACGGCAGCTTCATTAATCTTCACAATATGGCCTACGAAAGTACTTCAATACATAGCAAAGCCTGCATCACACGGCAGCTTCAATAATCTTCAAAATATGGCCTACAAAAGTACCTTAATACACAGCGAAGCCTGCATCACACGGCAGCTTCAATAATCTTCAAAATATGGCCTACAAAAGTACTTCAATACATAGCAAAGCTTGCATCACACGGCAGCTTCATTAATCCTCACAATATGGCCTACAAAAGTACTTCAATACATAGCAAAGCCTGCATCACCCGGCAGCTTCAATAATCTTCAAAATATGGCCTACAAAAGTACCTTAATACACAGCGAAGCCTGCATCACCCGGCAGCTATAATAAGGTTCATATGGCCTAAACAAATCTTCACTGCAGTGTATCACATAGGCTGTACACACAGCGAAATATATAAGTCGACATTTTCTCAAATCCTACGTAGGCATACATTATCCAAAAACACTGGGACTCGGCCTACACGGTCCACGCCCAAAACACAACTCCCTCAATCACACACTAGTCCCGCCAAAAAACCCGTCACGAGATTCGGTTGTCTGGAACACCGTTCTCGATAACACATGCAGACTAGCGAGCTATTCACATGACTCAAAACAGTACAGAATAAATACATTAAACAGCGTTCACACGCTTATCTGTACTCTGTCACCCGAAAATAGGAAAAGATAATTCTATCCTAAAGTCAGACAAGTATCCGCTTAATCAAGGGTTGCAACTCGAAATTTAATTTGTTCAAAACATTCTAAATATTACTTCCCCTTCCATAAGTTCCACCTGCAACAGTTACCACCCGCTCCGGGAAAAAAAATGATTCTATCATTTTTTTTGAAAAAATTAACTCCCAAAAACGAAAAATTTAGAAGACAATTAAGCTGTAACGTATGCCTACAAAAATATCTTATTTTAAATCAAAATTATATCTACAACAAATATCAGCATTAAAGTGTAAAGTAGTAATTAAAGCATACAGCATAATCAGCTAAGTATAAAAAGTAATTAGCTAAATATACAAATATGATCAGTTTCAAAATTAAGTTACGTATATTTAGTACAAACCAAACCGAAAACAACCAATCGAAAGAGAAAACACAAGATCAATCAAAAGAAGAATGATCTGTAAAAAAAAAGGAAAGTAAGAACTCAACAATACCATATACTCATAATTAAGTTGGACAATTACATGTAAAATAAATACAACTATCATAAGTAGATATATCATATCAAATCATATAACCACTCCAACAATACAAAGAATAGAGGTATAAGTGTTGAAAGAAGACAAAGTATACAAATAGAATCAAGTAAAACGAAGATGAGGTACGAAAGTAAAAACAAGATATGAAATCCATACCGAAAAGACAACAGAAAAGGAGGAATGAAATGAAGAATAGTTACCAAAGACAGATAGAAAGCAAAGGCACGAACGCAAAGAAAGTCAATAACAGTATATAATAATAACTGTTTTGATCAGATAACCTATTCAAAAATAAATATATAAACATGATCGAAAGGCACAACACAAATTATCAAAGTATATCTATACTAATACCACCAAAAATAATTTATAACTAAACAAAACCTAATAAGTAATTTAACTAAGTTATAAGAGTTATACAAAACTAACATAAATAAATTATAGGCATCGAACAAACAAGTAATAGCATTACTATACCTAATACAACCAACGCACAATCAAGAGCTAAAATAAAAATACATCATAACAAAAAACAACTTTTTACAAGAACTAATCAATCTACATATCAATGATATCACGCAGTCAAATGCTGGGCACACACAACAAAAAATTACAATGCCAAAAAAAAAAAAATCATTTTTTTTTTCAAAAGTACCGTACGAACATATATATTTTTTTTTTTTTTACGATAAGTTACATAAAAACAGTATTTAATTTTTAAGTAATTCAGTAAATCTTTAAGTAAAACCTAATAATGAAATCAATATTTTAACAAAATGAATGAAATATAAAACAAAAATCCTATCTCGAAGAAACCTTTAAATCAACACATGTAAATTTAATTTATTCTTTAAGTTCTTTCTGCTGACAATTACGTTCAGCTCAGTAAAATGCTATTTAGCTATAACTCTATCTCTTACTCAAATCGATAAGATATACATTATAAATAAATCTACCCTTTGATGCTAATATGAAATATAAAAAAGGTTCTATAAAAATATCTACAAAAAATAAGTTTTTTTTTTTTAATAATCTGCTACGAAAATAATCAACATGTCTGACTGGCAAGAAAATCAGGTTCTGGAAAAATCGAAGTTTCACAAAAAGTTAACAAATCCAAATACAAGATCATGTATGATACATGCAAACTATTTTCAAAATTACATTTCACCACATAACAGATAATTCACATCTTCTCTGTATGTTCTATATATTAATTAACCATGACATCAAACTACCGACATAAAAATAACAACAATTAAAAAAAATTATGGCAAACAAATGATGCATAGAAATAATCATTACAACAAAATTATATGTTATTTCAAAACAACAACATGTCATGTACTAATATAGAATACAAAAATATTTACTATCTTCACATAAAAAAAAAAATAAATCAGACGCGAAGTCTCCCACTCTCTTGTAAACATGCTTGACCTTCAGAAAGCAACACCTCAGATTTTAGTTTGACGCTGACAGGTTTCGGTTGACTACTCGAGCGGAAAGTTGACTCACATTTCTGACCGTCAATATGTCACAGAAGCCTTGACCCTTATCGTAACGTAGCTTCTGTCAACAAATACAAATGAAAATTTCCATTTTACTCAATAGTGAAATTTAATGAAAAAAAACGTAGAAATCACGTTTACAATTACCCAGTACCGGCTTGTGTAAAAACCCGGTCTCTTCACGATGTCACTAGCTCTCTCTATCACATGTAGATATCATAGAATTCTTGGGGACAACATGACCGACCTTGAATGTCGCCGCTGCCTTACGCTGAAACAAAGTGTTATATTCACAACAACAACCAGAGCAGGCAATAGTATTCAAGCATCCACTGTTATTTTTACTCTGTTTACCTCGATTATAAATGACTCTGGGCTCATGTTGAACAAAATTAGCACAATTGCGCTTATTATTTGTTCTATGATCACAATACTTATTATTACCGTTGTCTTGTTTACAAAAAATGACTTTAGTCTTTTGTTTAGGAACATTACTCTGGTGATGTAAAGCAACATTTGAAAAGCTATTATCTCTATCATACTTTCCAACATTCTTACAATCAAAACTTTGAGATTTGTTAAATTGTCTACAGTATCTACGAGAGGGAAAATTATTATTTTCTGATCTCCCTTGGTACTGTTTACTCTTGGGGTTATCTCTCTTTCTAGAACTGTTTTTCTTTTCCCTTATGGGAATATATTTACCAATAGTTTCAAACTGACTGTGCTGAGTTTGACAACTGCCAGAAACAATAGTATCTCTATTGTTCCGCATATGGGTTTCATCTTTGGAACAAGTAGTAATAGTCTCAACACCCGCTATTAATTTCTGAGTATTTCCAGTAGTAGAGAAATATTTGTTCTTATGAATCTTGACCTGAAATTTATCACCTATCTTTTCCTGACCAACAGAACTGGCTGTTACACAAGAATCTTTGTTGGTCTGACGCCAAGAATTATTACTGGAACTACCAGTAATATTAGAACTTTTAAAGTTGTATTTACCACGATAAGATCTATCTTTACCATGAATGAAATCTCTCTGAGCAAAAAGTGTATGGGGTTGACTTTTCGCAACTTTCTGTCTATCATTGTGAACATTGACAGAAGAGCACCTTTTGTTTTTAAAAACCATATCTAGTAAGCCAAATATTCTTTCCCTTGCTTCCGCAATTTCATTATCTTTAAGTGAAATCGTTTCACTTAACCTTTTATTTAACTCCTTAACAGCCAAAACTTTGTCACTTTCTTCTGCTAGTAAATTTTCAATTTTAGCGACCTTCTCTTTCTCAGCCGTCAACTCCACTAATGTCTCTTTCTCTAACTGTTCTTTATTTGCTCTCAACTGAGTCAACTCTAGTTGTAGTGACTGATTCTTAATATAATCATTGCTATCATTAAGCTCATCAATCTTTTCTGGAATCATCTCATTCTTTTCTTCCTGCTGGAGACGAAGATTCGCAATATCATCCATTAAATCAAGAAGTGACTCTGTATAATCTCTATCACGTTTATCGGTCTCAACTTTCAAATTCTCATAAATCTGTTTATTTTGTTGGACCTCCTGTGTAATATTTTCTACCTCAATTTGCTTATCTTTCATCTGGACTTCCAATTGCTTTATCTTCAACAATGCTAAATCCAAACTTACCTGCACACTAGCAAGTTCTGAGTTTGACTTTTGCAATTCGCCCGTAAGTCTAGACACTGTTTCATGTACTTTACTCACTTCAGCGGTACTCTCTAAGAAGTTTTCCCTTTGTTGTTTTTTTTCTTCTTAATTCCTCATCTTCTAACCTCTTTTTCTGATCAACAGAAATGTCGTTGCGCATTATCTTACGTATACTCTTCAATATCTGATCGCGCTCAACACCCATATAGTGGTACGAAAACAATCGAAGATCCATAAGCAGTAACTGCGCTAAATCTTTAGCCATCCTTAGATGAGGATGAGAGTGAAAATTCTCCTCAGCAAAATATCTTAGCGCTCTTGACGCATTGACCAAAAATCTGTCTATCACATGTTCCTCAAGCTGTGGGCCTTTTAATTGTTGATAATCTCTACCTTCTTCCCACAAATAAGCCAACTTAGGCCTCATATCCTCAGGATCTATCTCATCATCATCCATAGTGATTCACTTACTTAATCCAATATATCTAGTAATCACTTATAGTTATGACAAATTACTGTCTACAAAAGTTGGGACAATCACCCTTCCAGCTCACAAAGTTAAGTATCTGTCAAGAAATGAGCTTATTCCTCAATTCTGTATCACCAATTCCTTTTTATAGCACCTTTATCAAGTCACATCATTATCAGGAAAATCGACATATGTCAACAGCCATTAACACCTATGCATCAAATCTTAATCATATGTCAAAATTAGACATAAACAACAATAATAACAAAATGAGCAATTAGGGAGGCCCAGCGACATATATGAAGTGACACAATTTACACAAGACACAATCACTTATCTGTCAATGATCCCGCTTCTTTTCCGCCACGACACTGGATATCACATAGACTGCTAAAACCTCCACTGCAGGAAAGCACTGGAACTTGATTCGTTTCTCTTCAGGTAATTTCGTCAATATGATATGTGCTTACCAATGCACAAGTTGACAGGAACCATAATACAGCACACACTGCAACTCTTGACTCTTCTGTAGTCTGAAATGTACACGGCAACTCCGTGTATCATAACGTCTTGAACTTGTGATGGTGACCACTGGCACAGGTAACCCGAATATTGCAGAAATCTGTCACAACCCGTACAAATGCTGGTACAAATACTGTCCAAGTCTAATTGAACTTCCTTGACCACTGCAGACGTTGTTGTCGTCTATAGGCATGAAATAGGACGTCAATTGCTACTGGTGTAAAGTTGCCTTCTACCACGAATAAAGCGTGCGTCGTTTCTCAAATGCGCCACCCAGGCAGATAATAACTAGGTCACAGTTCTGAAGTACAGGAGATTCAAGCCACGCCTACATAAGGTCAATCATAACAAAGTCAAGTGTTCTACACTCTTGTCACGTGCAAGTCATATGTATTATTTTCAACTTGTAGTGACTGATCCTCTAGATATGTTATGGTCTGGTGGACAAAATTTGATTCACTTTATCCTCTTGCTTCAAGTACATATCACTGTAGAGGTAACAATTTCTTAATCGTATACGCCACTCAGGCACATCTTAAATGATATCCAATGATACGAAAACTACGCCACTTAGGCTATCGACGCGAATAGTCGTAGATGTCAGATCCTGTTAACTGAAAACCACCATAAATGTATCTCTGATGGTTTCAGTCTGAAATGTTATTACGGTTATTACTGGCCATAAATGTACTCGCATTCGCTAGCAAAGCACAAAATCATATAACATAATTTCCCGGGCATTAAATATCTAATACGGCCTGTCCTAATCCTGGACTTATAATAGCTTAATAGCTTCATACATCTCCACACTGCAGTTAATATATAATATGGCCTGTCCTAATCCTGGACTGATAATAGCTTAATAGCTTCACAAATCTTCATACTGCAGTTAATATATAATATGGCCTGTCCTAATCCTGGACTGATAATAGCTTAATAGCTTCACAAATCTTCATACTGCAGTTAAACATAATATGGCCTGTCCTAATCCTGGACTAATAATAGCTTAATAGCTTCATACATCCACACTGCAGTTAATATATAATATGGCCTGTCCTAATCCTGGACTTATAATAGCTTAACAGCTTCATAAATCTTCATACTGCAGTTAAACATAATATGGCCTGTCCTAATCCTGGACTAATAATAGCTTAACAGCTTCACAAATCTTCATACTGCAGCTAAACATAGTATGGCCTACAAAAGAACCTTAATACACAGCGAAGCCTGCATCACACGGCAGCTTCATTAATCTTCACAATATGGCCTACGAAAGTACTTCAATACATAGCAAAGCCTGCATCACACGGCAGCTTCAATAATCTTCAAAATATGGCCTACAAAAGTACCTTAATACACAGCGAAGCCTGCATCACACGGCAGCTTCATTAATCTTCACAATATGGCCTACGAAAGTACTTCAATACATAGCAAAGCCTGCATCACACGGCAGCTTCAATAATCTTCAAAATATGGCCTACAAAAGTACCTTAATACACAGCGAAGCCTGCATCACACGGCAGCTTCAATAATCTTCAAAATATGGCCTACAAAAGTACTTCAATACATAGCAAAGCCTGCATCACACGGCAGCTTCATTAATCCTCACAATATGGCCTACAAAAGTACTTCAATACATAGCAAAGCCTGCATCACCCGGCAGCTTCAATAATCTTCAAAATATGGCCTACAAAAGTACCTTAATACACAGCGAAGCCTGCATCACCCGGCAGCTATAATAAGGTTCATATGGCCTAAACAAATCTTCACTGCAGTGTATCACATAGGCTGTACACACAGCGAAATATATAAGTCGACATTTTCTCAAATCCTACGTAGGCATACATTATCCAAAAACACTGGGACTCGACCTACACGGTCCACGCCCAAAACACAACTCCCTCAATCACACACTAGTCCCGCCAAAAAACCCGTCACGAGATTCGGTTGTCTGGAACACCGTTCTCGATAACACATGCAGACTAGCGAGCTATTCACATGACTCAAAACAGTACAGAATAAATACATTAAACAGCGTTCACACGCTTATCTGTACTCTGTCACCCGAAAATAGGAAAAGATAATTCTATCCTAAAGTCAGACAAGTATCCGCTTAATCAAGGGTTGCAACTCGAAATTTAATTTGTTCAAAACATTCTAAATATTACTTCCCCTTCCATAAGTTCCACCTGCAACAGTATGTTAATTTCACAGCTTTGGAATGAAAGAAATCAAACATGTTCCGGGAGCCGCGCTAGCGTAGTGGTTACAACACCGCTCTGGCGACCGGGTGATACAGGATCAAACCCGGGCGACGGCATTTGAGGATTTTTCGTCGACCGGGATTTGGACTGGATTAACTCGAGACCTGACGAGGACATTTGAAGGAGTGTCGTCGACCAGGGACTGGCGGCTCCTGAGCCGACCCAGCTGCAATGGGTACCTCCGAAATCGGAGAGTATTTGCCTGAATGGCGAGGGACACTTGTCTCTGTACAAGAAATAAAGGGATACTCACGTAAAATCAATGTCAGGTTAGACATAAATAATAACCTGAGATTTCGCCTCGAGTATTAGCGGGCGTACAAAAAAAAAAAAAAAAAAAAAAAAAAAAAAACATGTTCCAACATTTCTAAAACGTTGAACATTCCTGAGCGGACTGTATACAGATTTGTGAGTAAATTAAAAGCAGGTAATGGAATCGAGCGAAAAGATGGTAGAGTGAGGCCAAAAATTTTGGACACAAAGGACCATCGGCGTCTCGCCCAAATCGTTCGGGCTGGGCCAATGAAGAGTGTAGAAAACATACGGCAGCGCATTATCGAGTTGGGAAGCCCAGAGGTATCTAATGCTACTGTCAACCGGGAGCTACACAGGATGAATTACACAAAAAAGCGGGTAATTTCGTCACCATTGCTCACAGAGACTCACAAACAGATGCGCTTGAACTGGTGCTACGAACACCAAAATTTGTTATAGGACAATGGGATTTTTTCAGATGAATGTTCTGTTTGGTCTTATCCTGCCCAAATAAGTATTTGGACGAAAGACTCTGTAACGCCTGTGTACCAGGGACCGAAACAAACCCAGAAATTCCATCTTTGGGGAGGGGTGTCAGCAAGTGGTGCCACCCCACTGTGTGTTTTCACAGGAATTCTCACCAAAGAAAGGTACATCGACATACTAGAGGGACACCTTCTGCCATTTATGCGGGTCATGTACCCCGATGGGTGCACATTTCAACATGACAATGACCCAAAGCATACAGCTCATACCACCAAAGCATGGCTGCAAGAGAACAATGTGATAGTGCGGAGGTGGCCCAGCAACAGTCCCGACTTAAACCCAATTGAAAACGTTTGGGCACTACTCAAGAATAATTTTAAAAAGAGTGGACTCAGAGACGTTGAACAATTGAAGAAGGTAGTTGAAAAATACTGGGACAGTCTGACTCACAATTACCTACAAACACTTGTGGGAAGTATGCCTCGCCGCATCCAGGCTTGCCTTGCTGGAGAATGCAACATTATATTGAACTGAAACCACTGTTAATAGATAGGGGAGATACCAATCTTCCTCTGGACATACAGTTTTTATTATTATTTGCTTCTATGAGTGTGCTGCGTTGCGAAACTACGACTGCCAATTTTTTTGCAAAGTACTGTAATTGTTAAATATCACGCAGACGACACAAATTCATTGACTTTTAATCAGGAATTTAATAACAAGTTGACAAAAGTAACCAGACAGGCTCATAGTCGTAAATACACATAAATGGGTAGGCTGAAGGCACTCGTAAGAGATTAAAGAAAGTAGAAGACAAAACAGAAAAAAACAGAACTGATAGGTGTTAAATGAGGATTTCAAATTGTAGCTACTAGGGTCATTGAAATACATTGCTCTGGTCATGTGATGACTATTCTTAGTGTAGAGCGAGATCGTGCTAAGATGTAAACAACGAATGCATGGGCCAACAGTGATAATATTCAATAGCGCAATTTCACTTGACAAAGTCCGCTAAGTTGAGAGTCCACAGGTTACATTTATTAACGGCATACAAGTTCAGTTAAAACAGTTCATGATCAATCAAGCAAATACATCCTACAAAAACGTCTCATGAGTTTACCTTATTGTAGTCGTCCTACCGTCAAGATTATTTACACGTGATTCCATAATCCGGTAACGAATAATTTGACTTAGGCGTTCAATATAAATTCTGCATACTTATTCAAAACAACTTGCTCCCGATACATTCTATCCAATTGAAGTATATTCCACTTCAGTAACTGAGACGTAAATCGTATCCAATAATAATAGGCAGACCCTAGTGCCATATAATAAGTTCCTTTATATAATTATCATCATCATGGGAGACTTCCAACAAAACCCGTCCGTCAAGGACCACGGTCACTACAAAAGGGGTACGATTACAAGGTCGTCACGTCGTAGCTTAACAACGTGACAACGTCATCCTAAAATCTAGGTGACCTATATTCTTTGCGTTCAAAACCCTGAACCGCGAAAACCCAATAACATATAAAACCAAAATGCGCAACGTTAAATATAGCTCTCACTACCCTAGTAGCTACAATTTGAAATCCTCACTTAACAATAGGCTTACCGGGGACTCGAACAGAAGACCATGCAAACGGCAACACCGCCTTGCTACGGCAGTGAATCTTTACTTATTTATTTATACTCGTAGAATCGTTAAGTATAACAGGGCGTGAACTTCCTTACCTGTAAGCATGTGAATTCAAATAATCCGTAACAGCAGGCTTTATAATAGGAATTCCTCTCTTGCTGTGTAAACCTTTACCCGTGATTACCATAATGAACCGATATTCTCTTCGGTAGTTCATTTCCTTGTACACTGAAATAATAAATGGGTTGTTTCCCTTAGGATGATACTAAGTTCATTGCAAACAAACATTTAGAAGATGCCCAGTTACAACTTGACTAATATGTAAAATATTAATGAACACTGGTATAAAATGACAAACTTCATCCTTTTTTTTTACTTTTATTATCATGCCTGGTATATATATATATATATATATATATATATATATATATATATATATATATATATATATATATATATATATATATATATATATATATATATATATATATATATATATCTTTAAACTGCAGACCATAAATAAATACACACTTTACATCACAGATGTACAGACATGCACGCACATATAATATATTTATATGTGACCGTGTGGCCAGAAAGGTGTAATTTTTGACTGAGTAATAGTTGTCGATCTCGTCTACGGTGTATATTTGTGCTCATGTTGGCATTCTCCCACGAGAAGGGGCGATTTAAACGAAACACACCTTTGCCATCCATGAAGTAGACAAACGTGTGAGACGCAGATGTAACAGGAGACAGACATCGGTTGTTAGACATCCTGGCGCGGTCTGATAACACATCTTGTTGAGCACTAAAACCGTGAGGTGTGACTCCAGGCAAGTGATATCGTGGGAATGTAATCATTAGTGGGCGGACCTATTGTGGACGTCTAGGAAGATACTCTTGACTAAGATGTGATCTCATGTCATCCATACTGAGCATAGGACTCCTGATTTGCTCCCTAGAGGGATGGGTGGAGTTTTCCCTGACATTTTGACGTAGCGGCTATCATGTGGTGCATGGTTGGAGATGCAGATTCAAAACTTAAACAGTGAGAGGCTTCAGTGAGAGAGCTGAGAAGTAGCCAGATCGTTCTTGTGCAAAATGCGCCCTCGTACGATAACCAACTGAGGCCTTGGGCTTTTGCATAGTTGTGTCTGTGCTAGGAGAACTAACGACATAGAGGTATGCTTGCATATAAGTACATTTTTATAATACTTTAGATTTAGTAATATTAGACTTTCAGGTTTAAAAGTTAATGCTTTGTAGCGTTTGTCTATCTATAGCTTGATAGAAGCTGACTGGCGATTTATGTGTATTTAAGTGTAATTTCACGTATATCTCATCGCTATTTTCAACAGTGAGACTGTGTATTAAATGTGTAAAGTAAAGTACTAAGTGAATTTATAAGAGGAATTCTAGTGTCGCATTGCGCTGTATACAAGTGTGTATTTATTACCATTATTATTATTAGTGTGTAGTGTTAAATAATGGTTATATTGCATTCTTGTGAGCCGTAAGTGTGGTTAATGTTACATCAGTGATTATTGTGAGAGAAAGATTAGCGTACCCTCTAGCTCCGTGAGTAGCCTATGCCTATTACATTTAGTACAGAGCTGTAAGAATAGAGTATATATCTCCTTTTTCTTTAGAGCAGCTAGACCTCTAAGATACTGATAAATTGATGTCATTTAGACCAGTGCGCTGTGTGGAATATTTCATCATAGATAGAAGTGCCTCATTTAAGTTTTATCTCGCGTGATGATGGAGTTAGTATCTAATATGCGTATGAAGGCATTGTTGTTGATTGAGATATGTTTATTATTGATTACACATACATACAGATTTGCATGAACACACACACACACACACACAGACACACATAGTCATTTAAGTGCATGTACTTGAATAATTTCACACATATGTATGTATTATTAAGTAGGTGATGTTTGTCCATTAGTACGATGCTAGTTTATTTTGTTTCATTTTATTTCAGAGAGTCCAGCAGTCTGTGCTGGGTTATTAGATGGTGTTACCTAAATAGCTTGGTTATATGGTGTTGCTTAGGAATTGTCTTCAAAGTAAACTTGCGGACAACATTGTTTCTGTATGATTCTTGTGCTACCTGATAGGGTTTCATTAATAAAAGTGGGACCCCTGTCATCAAGAGTTTTTCTGTGACTGCGGAACGTGTGTGAAAGTAGGCCAGAGAGAGTGACGACAACATCACACGCAAATCCTTATTCTCCTTCACACATCGTCTTCGCACCGTCACACATATATATATATATATAATTTCATATTTACATATTACTGTAATATGTACATAAATAACACATGTGTAGGATATTTTACGAGACTATCCCAGACCTAATGGTCTTTTATATTTGGACATGCGCCCTAATATAACCGACTAGGTTGAACGGGACGCGTCTCGCCAAATCGAGGCAAAAGTTTTACATTAAAAAAAAAGATATTTTACGAGTTACATCAGTCTACTACAGAAATGGGAACATTTATCTCTGTCGAAAACCTTTGGCACAAAATACAAAGCTCACCATATATGGAAACTTCAATAAACATCTCGACGGCTATCATGGCGTCCCTCCTGCTAAACCCGTGAAGATCAATTGTTTTAGGTACACTGGCTTCATCTGGTTGACACTGTACACCCTTCTTCAGTATTCCGTAAAGTATATCCAGTCTTTGCTGACTAGATTGTATTTCTTGTTGGGTGCTATCTGTTTCGTTTTCACACCAGAATTGTTGCCCCTGCTCTTGTTGGCTCTGTTGATTTTTCACCAAAGAATTTTCTGAGCTAATGTCAATGGTTCTTGAATACTTTTCCTTCTGTCTCTGACCTTCAATATCATAGCTGTTGTTATTTTTGTGTCTATATCCCTGGATGTGGAAACACAATGGAAAACACAAATAAGTGAATTAACAATTGGTGTTAGTTGGTTAAACTACAATTCATTAAGTCAGTACAGACCGTCCTCGAGTTAGGATGTAAGCGACTTAAGACCACCAGTACTTACGACGGTCGTTCTAGAAGTACCGTACACAGGTTTTATTACCTATTACAGTACAGGGCTGTGCAGTACAGTAGTTTTATGTTGTAATTTATGTACACGAATTATAACCCACATGGGGTTGAACCGGGTTTCCCGTGCACAAACAAAACACCAGTTATCCTGTGCATGGTCCAATAACCAAACCAAACAAACTTGTATTACGTCACTATAACCATAGAGTACTTAGTCATTCCTCTTCTACCGTGAGGTGTAGAGGTTTGGAAGAGAGAGCACCATACTATCCTATCGGCTGTATTCCTCCTAGTCTGGTTCCATTCTAGTCCTCGGTCTTTCAAAGATTGTCTAATGTTGTCCTCCCAGCGGACTTTGGGTCGTCCTGGGGGTCTGTATCCCTGGCTCTTAGTTTCCCATGCTTGTCGTGGTAGCTGATCTTCTCCCATTCTGCAGATATGGCCAAACCATCTTCGTTGGGACTGTTCTACTTGGGTCTGCAGGGGTTGGGTTTTTAGGCCATGACGTATACAGCCATCTTCGTCTTCTTCCCAACTTCTCTTTCGCTGAGGAATTCGTGCACTGTGCTGAGGTCCTCCTTGTGTGATCGGGTGTGGGGGGTATTTCGGAGCACTGATGGAGCTGTTCGTGTGCAATGAAGATGGTCCTTAAGAAAAAAACCAAACCAAGAATTAAGACAAATGGAAATATAATAGACAGGAATAATGAAACAAGAAAATTAGTTCTCACATTTGATGCGATTTTCTTTGAAACAGTTTGTTCGTTCCGAGTACCTGTTGGATATCTTTCGGGTACATCTCCAGTTTTACCTACAGCTGCTGCAAATGTACCTGCTTGATCTATACCTCGTGAATACCTGTCTGCTGTGTTCGAGGGTTTTGGCAGTCTCTCTTCTTGATCTTTAGATGGTAAGCGATCATATTTCCACGATGCGCTAGTAACCGTTGGATATTTCCTTCTTGTATCAGCAACTGTTGGCTCTGTGTACGTGGAACACCTTCTCCATATTATGTAGCAGCAGCAGCAGCACTGCAAAGCAAGAAAGAAAACTAAATATTAATATATATATTGACATAACTGACTGCTTACATTGAACAACAGGTAGGTTTTGACAACACAGGAAAGGTAGGTTATAGCAATGAAGGCAGGGAACAAAATATTTGAAAAAGAAGAGTAAGAAAACGAAGATGCAAATAAGAAAAATACATAATGCCAATCTAATACTACTGCTTCAGTGGATCATTCAATTACTGTTATTTTTTAACGTGGCTAAATTACTCTTCAGTGCCCAATGAGCATTGGCCTTCTATATGCGCGTGCCAAAGCCTTTTGTCACGTGCCATCAGCTTAAGATCTTTTCCATATCTTCCTCGTCATTTTCACATCTGTCTCCAGTTCTCTTCTCCGTGTGTTTTTCAGTGCCCCGCTACTCCTTTAACCTTGAGGATTCTAGAATAAGAACTGCCTGGTAATGCTATCAACATATTTACTCAATGTGTGTCCTATCCATCTCCAGAGTCTTCTTCTCGTCTCTTCTTCCATATGCACTTGTCTGATCCTTGTCATCAGCTTCAGATTGGTGACCTTGTCGTAACATTCCAATCCTTCTATCCGATTACTTTTAATGTGGATTAATTGTTCAAATACGTTCATTGTTCCGTGCAAGCTTAACAACTTACATTTCTGTCCAAGCCTGACTGGTTTTCTTTCTTCCCGTTCTTCTCATTTTCCTACTCTCCATTCTCTTTATTCGTTAACTTCTTTTTTTTTCCGCACTTTTCTTCCGATTCTGCCCAAACCTAGGATCGACCTGTTCAAAAAGAGTCTAGCCTACTCTGGTGCCTACTTATGGAACAGCCTTCCACACCACCTAAAAAACCTTCCTACACAATATTCTTTTAACAAAGCACTTTTCAAACACTTCCTCAACACTGATTATCTACCCCCATAGAAACAGTATTTGCCTGTCAACATCTCATCCATAGGTCAACATTTTTTTTCCTCTTCCGCTCATTTTTGTGTGTGAATAATTTGTTTTATATCCATGTAATATCATTATTATATTCACTTTAAAATATTATTATATAATGTAATGTATGTGTGAATGTACCCACATAATACTGTACTTTAGAAATGTGAGTCGTGAGAATGTACCCGCATACCAAAAATACAGATTAATTATAGACGGATTGACCACATGAGTGAGTGTCGGTATACAGAATTTATTTATTTTTATTTATTGTTTTATTTATTTTATTTTATTATTACTTTTTTCCCCCATTTACTAGCTTGTTTGTTTCAAAAAAAAAAAAAAAACCCTACTCATTTTTTTTATTATGCTTGCATACTGTAAATGAATGCTGTTATGGTAACTTTATAATGTTGCATGCCTTTAAATTAATGCTTAATATCATGTGGGAATGAAAGGATATAGTATGCAAGATTAATGAGAGTGGAAGGGCAGAATGTTAGACGGGCCTGCGCGCCCAATTCTTTACCCTTCGAAAATAAAGTTCGTTCGTTCGTTCGTTCGTTCGTTCGATTCTGACGCTGTGTCTAGTTTTCTTTTTTAATCCCTATTATTTTCTACAGTACTTTTCCTCCTTCATGTTCTCTTTCTTCACTTTATGTAAATAAGCTTTGCTGAGTTTAATTAACATTTGTATTACATAGTTCGTAGCAACATTTCACTGCGAACAGTATGTCCTTTCAGCTAAAATTTTAATTTTTAAATAGGAGTTTTACTTCGTTTTGGAGAGGTGCAGCAGCTTCAACCTAGACACAATGACCATTGGTTATATTAGGGCGCATGTCCAAATATAACAAATATAAAAGACCCCATTCTTTAGTTAGACATGTATTAGTTATTTCAATTTGAAAAGAAACAGTTTTGACGAAGCTGTATTTATATTATCCGCTCAATTTAAATCGTATTTTTATTAAAGTGAATTATTTGAAAACAAATAATTGAACATTAAAGATATTTTTTTACAACTAACGAAAGTTGGCCGGAATGATGAAATATACTTACAATTAATATTACGGAGACAAAGACAGCTCCAGCGATTGCAAGATAAAGCTGCCATGTTTCCATTTTCAGCAATTCTCTGTTCTGAAAAAAAGTAATGGTTATATAGATTAGCTTATGTTGTCCTTTTTGAAAGAGTTTAGCGGTGTAGGATGCACCTATAAAGTGTGCAATCAGGGCCGACCTTAAGGCATCGCGACTGGGGTGACAGCTCTGGGCACTATGGACAAGATGGTGTAGCGGGCGAGAGGAAAAAAGTAATTTTAAATAAGAGACTCGACCTCTGTTTTAGCTGTGACACGATTCGCCCAGACCGAAGCAAGCAATGTAAATCTTTTATTAAAATAACCCAAAGCTAATATGTGCATATTTTTTTACATACCGTTTTCAGTTGTTCTTCTAGTTTTGTCTTGTAAGTAATAACTATTTAAAATTGATCTGCAAATTTATTCTCATATCCTACTTAATTTTTCAGTAGAGTTTAATTAACTTTCGCAGCAAGGAGTGTAGGGAAGAGGGCGCATGTAAAACCACTTCTCCGAGCGCCAAACACTCTAAAAAGCCGGCTCTGTATACAAGCTTGCATAAATGTTGGGAAATAAATATCGAAGAACGTATCTGATATTATTTTATGTTGAAGATATAACATTATGGGAAATAGGGGAGTAGATAACAGTAAAGATGAAAATGTCGATAATGTTCACCAGAAACACTTCCAGATGGAACATTAGTATTTATAAATAACAAGATTCTTTGCAGAGAATTTAATTAGCCAAGCAAGGTTTGTTTCTCCGCCTCCTTTCCTCAGATTAGAGATATATTGATTAAATTTATTGACTGGATCGATTGTCCCCAAAGGAAATTATTAGTTCAGTATTAGGGAAATGTTAAAATTTTGACGTATCAACACATTACGGTATGTTTACACATATGAAATAGAATGTTTATTCAGGCAAAATAGGAGCCAATAACACGTTAAATTATTGTGATAGGAAGGTCGAGTGTCGAAAATCCGGTAAGAAAATTTGCATAACAGAAAGTAACAGACAATTGAATGTAACTAAAAGGGAGATAAAACTATGACTCATAGATTTTTATATATATATATATATTTTTTTTTTTGGGACAGATATAATTTATTTACATTCAAATTTATGTAAGGCACTTACGCCGTCAAAAAATGATTTGTGTTTCACTTTTTATTTTCCAATCTTTATTCGCATTCAGTTTGAATTTACATGTTCATTTTACATATTTCAATAAAGAAGTTTCAATGAAAATACAATGAGCAGATGCTTAGAAAACCCTTTCAATCCCTGGCACACACTTATTTACACACTCTTTCTTGCACTATGTACATTTATTTGTGATGATACTATTGATTAAAAAGAAAGGGGGGAGGGGGGATAAAGAATTCATACACCCTCGTTCTTGAAAACTTTAAAGCTCACTCTTTTTTATAAAGATATATATATATATTTTTTTATTTGTTCAGCTGTAAATCATTCATTTACTGGGGCTTTCAAGCTGACACAAGATCTGTTAGGCAGGGATGTCCCCTATCCAGTTGCATGCTCGTCCATGATAGGTAACTCTTTACAGAGCGATACAACAGGAAGCAATCTGATCATCAGAAGTAGTCCCCCCATCCGACAAGTGTTTCGGCCCGATTACTCCTTTACACTCTAAGGGGGGGGGGGGGCGGGCCCACTTGGGTCATGACTCCCAAGCGTCTCAGCTTCCTGTTGTCTTGTATCGAAAATGAACCCATTTCACTTACGGTAGCAACTTTTAATCCACAACGCCAGCCGTGGGGGCAATTGTGAAAGTAACAAAGAGAAGACAAATTATTCCGTTCGTTCCGTCGCCCTTCACAACTAAGGACACACACTGAGACACGAGCGCGCAGCCAACGAGCCTTAGCCACTGCGCGCCGCAAGCCACTGAAATTCTGTACCGGACACACTCCCTATAGTATACATCGCCTGTTGTCCCAGAGTCGCAGCCCTTTTACTAGTACACCAGAACAACTCAGCGCTGTGGACTTAAAAAAATTTTGGTGTTTTGTACCGCAGCGTTTATTGTCACGATTTCCATTGCCCATTGCGGTTGTTCCACAGCCAGCCTGATGCCTTTTCGGCAGTTTCGCTAAGCCTCTTCAGTGCCCTTGTTCTAGACTGTCCCTTCAGCCCCAACAGTTTCAATAAATCATACACTGATGCAACCACAAGCCCTCTTGCGCCCACTTCAACCGCCATGACCCTTGCACTGAATCCATCGTGTCTCAGATCCGCGGCCAGATCTCGCTATACTTGGCCGCTTTGAATGAATGTTGCTCGTCTAATCTGGATTCAAATGGCACGGTCAGTTCAATCAGTATGACCTGAAGCGTTGCTGAAGAATTAAGCACTATATCCGGCCGTCTCCGCGATTTTCTGATACTCTCTGGATATGCCCCCCGTCTAGGTAGGTCTACCGCCATCTCCCAGTCGTTTGCACAGTCAAGAAAAGATGGTAAACTGCTACCAGGTTTACTCGGTTTGGGGTGTGCTGACTTTCCTGCCCTCAGAAAGTATGTATTTGTGGTGTCTGGCCGGACTTTGCTATTCGCTTTCATTCTTGCCTGATCTATTGTCGCAGCAAGCTCATTTAGCACTTTGTTATGGCGCCAAGTGTATCGTCCTTGCCCTTATGCCACCTTACACGCTGAGAGCACGTGTTCAAGTGTCTGCTTCCCCTGGCACAGGGGGCACTGCTCATCATCTGACTTTCCCCATTTCACAAGGTTGGTGGCCGACGGCAGCAGGTCATACATTGATCTAACCACGAAGCTGAGCCTAAGAGGTGTGTAGAGTCTCTTTCTCATTGCTGATTGTAGAGTCTATATACTTTTGACATAACGCGAATGGATCCAATTCTAAACAATGTAGTAATAAGTCAACTTGAACTTCCAACCAGGGGCACATCAACTAATGCCAAGACGGTATACAGTTCATTCAATTTATTTGACATCATACGGTTGACTAGACAAACATGTGGATATTGACGACGGACGGTTAACTTTCAACAGCACGGTACACAATGTAGAGTTCATGTTGAAAATTACAATTAGTTCATTCAATAAAATAATCCCTTTGATAACGTCGGACTAGTTATACAGTATTTATAACACGGCATACCAGTAAACAAGTGAGGCAGTTAGATTCAATCGATCTTCTTCCAGTATCCGATGACCTTGACAATGACTGAGATCCTCATTAGGTCTTCTATATTATATTAATGTTTCAATACTACATATCTTCTTTCTGGTACTGGCCTCGTAATTAAATAATGTTGAATTACGATAATACATATTTCTGCCAAAGACTTTCTGGGCATATGAGCTTAGTTATAACGAATCCTTGAGTCACCTCTGCTCAAAACTGCCACTATTCTAAGCGGCCTAAGAATGTCTCGTATCATTTAAAATCCAATATAATCCTTGACAATCCTATTTTCCAGGAATATGACGGATTAAATAAATTATATTAAATGTTCAAGCATGACTCCATTTTGGAACCAATAGGTCATTGGTCCAACTAGACGTCCACGTTGAAGAAAATTTACAATAATATAAATATAATACTGGCGTTCTCTTCCCGAGAAATCACAGGTACAGAGTTGACCATGGTTCTCATCTTATCAACAGACGGACGGTCATACAAAGAATAAATATTCCCACAACACGGGTTCGAACGCCACAAATCAATGGACTGATTTGGGAACCCAACTTCTACCACCCAGCTATGACGTAGACTAATGTTTGGCAACACGTGCGGGCGGGGTAACCCATACTCACATTAGTGCACAACCGTGCGCTAAGAAAATTCAAACTCACCAATAATACTTACTATCATGTAAGTCGGTGCGTAAAGTTTATTACAGAGGTAGGACCACATATTAATAAATATGAGACTACCCTCATCTGTAAAAGACTGAAACGGCCTACGAAAAGAACGCTACAAGTTTCCTTACCAATCCCCCCCCCCCCCCAAATTAATTATATTAATTTTTTTTCTTTACTACTCGCGACTAGAGGTGATTCAAGTGTACATAATCATATTTTATTAATATAACATGACATAGAATCATAAAAACATAAATATGAAATTTAAGTCAACTCAAATAAACAAAAGGTATGCACAAAAGCATACACCCACAATTGACCACCTTTGGTACAATGTGGTAAATGAAATAAAATCTCGTATTAGAAATATTGAATTAAACCGAATAGAAAATCAAATGAAAAGAAATGTAAAAACCAATGAATAAACAGAAAAGAGATGGATATGTCTTAAAAATGACAAGTGAAAAAATGAAAGAATACAATTTAAACACATGTATAGATCAACACACTTAACCGTGTCTCTAAATTACCTTTGTGGTACTAATTAAAGTACTAATGTTAAATCACTGCTCTTAAGGAGTGATTAATATTAAATTTCGACAATCTTATTAAATATTTCATAGTTACCTAACTTAATTCTTATACTAATTAACTAAGTATCAAAAGGTTACTAATCTACCGAATAATTTATTTTAAAAAATATAACAATGTCATTAAATTTCTTAGATTAAGAAAGTTCCATTGTCCTGTTAGGAAACAGTTACAATATATCTAGTTCCGTTCCATGAAAAACAACCAAGTGTTCGCAATGTTATTTCGTTAAGAAAATATAATCCCTTTCCAATGTTATTCTCTCTTCAATATCATAAGTAAGTGAATGTTATTTTCACAAATATAGTAATATACTTCAACGTTCCATGTTCTTTTAATAAATAATCATTGTAGATTTCAACTTGACTGAATGTTAATGATCCTTATCCACAAGTAAAAAGTTTCAATAGATGAACTGTCTTTGTAGAAGTACAGTTGTATGCAGTGCGTAGTTGCTAACTTGATTCATTCGGACATCTCGACAAAATGTCAGCGAGAACATTCTGAGTACCAGGAATGGATCGTATTGTAAATCTATATGGCTGAAGTGCGATCGCATACCTAGTACATTTGGCTGATTTCACATCTTTCGTGTTGAGAGCAGTAAGTGCTTTCTGGTCTGATTCCACAATAAAGTGCGAGCCAAGCAGATATCTCTGGAGTTTTGTTATTGACCAAACAAGTCCAAGAAGTTCCTTATCTAGGACTGAGTAATTTTGTTCAGTCGGAGTTAACTTCCGTGATACATAGAGAACTGGATGCAAGGTGCCATCATATTCTTGAAGTAATACGCTTCCAATGCCGTAATTAGATGCATCACTGCGTAAAACAAACGGTAAATTTGCATTAGGCAACCTTAAAACAGGAGCATCCGAAAAAAATTTCCTTATTATATCCAACGCGATTTGATGTTCGTTAGACCACCGAATCACGTTAGCTGTACCCTTCCTCAGCAAGGAAGAAAAAGGAGCAGTTATAGTAGACAAGTGAGGAATGAACTTAATAGAATTGTATTAGTCCCAAAAGTGATCTAACTTGTTTTTTTTTGTCTTAGGTGCTGAGATGTTTAGAATCTTAGAGACATTACTGTCCTCAGTATACATCAAACCATGACCTATACGATGGCCTATAAAGGAGATGTCATGAAAACCGACAAATGCCTTTGAAGGTTTTGCTGTTAAGTTATAATCCCGTAAAGTAGAAAGTAAAGCTTTCAATCCCTGAATATGTTCATCCCAAGAGTTACTGAAAAGACAGATGTCATCTATGTAAGTAATGATATCGGGACGATGAGACAGTATGCAGCGCGTCATGCGTACAAAGGTAGCTGGCGCATTTACTAATCCAAATGGCATAAAATTCCATTGGAATAGACCCCGTGGTGTCGAGAAAGAAATGATCTATAGAATAGAAAAGAAACAATGATTAGTAAAGAAAAAAGATGATGACTGCATAGGCTGAGTCATCAAAGAATGTGATATCAAAATCCAATATCAGTAGGTTACTATCTGCGTGATGCAGAATCAGGTACTAATCGTAACCTGAGGGAATAGTGGTGAAAATACACACCATTGTCCCGCTCGATTACCATGCGAGCATCTCTATTGGTTCTAAAAGTAACTACGGCGTCACCATACCTGTTATTGGTATGTGATAACAGGCGCACGAACCTAACGTCTGCCGTGTAATTAAAGAAATTATCGAGTGCCTGCCATGTAGTTCGTTGTGGCAGATTTTGCACAAGAATGGTGCGAGAATATGCACCCTTACCAATATATGTGGTACCGTTATCACAAGAATGGGAGTAAGGTTGATGAGTAACCTTAGTCCTTTGAGGTAAATTATTATAATATTTATTATTTCCACATGTAGAATTATTGTTCTTAAATGTACCATACTTTTGTACTTGAGTATGACTAATTACGCCAGACAAAGGTGTAGGTGTACGGCATGTCGTAGACACCTGCTTGCTGGGTAAAGTTAAAAACTTGCTGACAACCCTATTGGTATTAATTTTCCCATCTGAGTTACAACTCTTATTTTTATTAGGGACATCCTTTACCTTTTTTTTCAAACTTAACCTTTTTCTTACGATCAGTTGTCTGCTGATCATGTCGAGGGAAGGTATATGTCCCACGGAAGGACTTACTAGTCTTCACAGGTTGTGTTGAAACCTTAATTTCATTCTTAGGAATGGATGCATGTCGCAAAGGTTGTAACGAATTAGCAACAGTGGCGTAATGAACAATGGAATCACTTTCGATGCTAGATTCCAAGATCTTATCATTACATAACAGTTTAGCAGTATGTGCATGTGAAACAAATCTAAGAATAGTCGTAAATGCACGGGCATCATGTATATTTCGCTCTTCCCAATCAGCAATCTGCTGTGGGGTACACTCTTTAACCCCATGTACGCGACCTAGGATGACATCACAAATTGGATTTGGAAGGAGACAGGCGTGGATCATTCCTGAAAAAAATGGTGTGTTAAGATCAATAATAGCTGTAGGAAAGGTTTCCACAGTGCCGCCGAAGGTGACGCACTTGACAGTATGGCCAGTGGCACAACGAGGGTCGATCAGCGAATTCCGTACACCGACAGTTCTACAACCTGAATCAAATAAAAGAGAGCATGGAATGGCATTGACATATCCTCTGTTAAACTTAAGAGAACCCTGTCCCTGGTGTACTGACGCAGAAGTGGCCGTGCAGACCGCAGGTAGACTAGGCAAAATATGTCCGCAGCGCAGCGTCGTTATTGCCTTGGGCTGGAAAAGAGTCGAGCATTCTGGACAATCTTTTACCTGATTACAATCAAGAGAACAAGACATGGCATTATGAGTATCAGCACCTTTACCCTGTTCAATGTTAGCCTGTGTATCACTTAACGCGACATTAGAATGTCTACGTGTATTGCTCGAAGATCTATCTCTTCGTCGCGATTGATTATGATTATTGGCATTAAAATTGCCACTATTATCATTTCTGCTTGAGTTAAAATCTGGATGAGTACGCCAATTATTGTAATTAACGTTGTGATGTTGGCTAAATGAGTTATTCCAAGAACCATGTTTATTTTGTGGAACCTGAGATTTTGATCACCAGTTTTGTTTATTATAATTTCCTTGATTATATTTAAAATTATTGTTACCAAAATCTCGCGATCTATGAGATTGGTTCCAGGAAACTGTCGTGAAATATTCTAATCCCCATATATAAATTAAAACGTAAATGCAAAGCCTAACAAATAAATTTAATAAAAGGAAGAAGAATGGTAAAGAACAGTGCTGTCACAATGACTGTACTCGAAATCCCCCTTGTTTTCTACTTCGTCGGCAAATTGTAACGCTTTCACGTTGATAGTAAAAGCCTACTGTATTATTACCCGCTTTCTTCAATGAAACGTGTGCTGTATTTCTTGGAAAAACATTGAGATACGCAAGCTGAACAATGACCTAATTTTAATATTTCATTCATTCCATTTTATACACGGCGTAACTAAAGACAGATGGACTAAAGGATAGAGAGAAGGGAGAGGCATAAAGCCGAACACGTGCAACACTAAACACGCGTCGCGCGATACACAATTGCTGCCATCACGCGTGTAAGGCCACATGCACTAACTTTTTTTCGGACGGACAGTGATAAAAACACTAACCTTCCCAGAGTTAGGTTTTAAAATCCTGAAAAACGCTTATTAGAAAAGATGACATTAGATGGGTTTACGTTTGAAAACATTACAGTACCCAGACAGCACATCTTCGAAACAGGAGGTAGAAGAAATTGCATATTTTGAACGCAGCCACTTAGCTCTTTTAAATTTGTATATTTGGGTTCCTTAGGGCTTGCTGACAAAGAATATGTAAAACGTTACGCAAATAGTCTAGGAATTACCAAATTATAACCAAAATAAAATAGTGGGGATGCCTGACAGCATGAAATCATTTCTGCTCATAAAATTTTTTTATAACGTATTTGAAAAAACCTTACGTTACGGAAATAGCCTACCATGTTAACTCCAAATTGATTGGAGCGCAACAAATATAAGACTAAACACGATTGGTCGGGCTATAAATACTATCTTGTGTTGTTATGGGAAACGAATAGAAGGGGTACTTTTTTGAAAAGATGTGTGGACGTGGTTTCATTGGGTAGAGCTGCGAATATACTTGATTCAGAGCGTCTGTTCATTGCCACATCTTGTAATAAACCTACTAAGAAGCAGTGCGTTGATCACCGCAATATTTTTGCTAAATAAAAGCCTGGAACATAAGCAGATGGGAATTTGTGCCAGTATTTGTGCCAGAATTCATTGCTAGTCAACGTATCTGTGTTTATTTCCATGAATTGTGGGACCGTGGTCTTGACGTTATTGAGCAGCACCTGGTCAGAGCTTTGCTGAATCCAGAGTCGGACAGCATACTCCTTGGTCCATTTAGCTATCAGTGAGGTGTCTCCAGAGCCCAGGGGAGAAATCGAGCAGAGGAGTCTTTTCCTGCCGCCATCACGCAAGATAAGCTGATGTGGCCAGCTGAGCTCAACATTATGTATCCCCATCTTAAAATGACAGTGTAAAATACAATTAAGAGGGGAATTTAATTGTTTTAATATCAGGAACTGAGAACATCTCCAATACTAGTTCCAATAAAGACAAACTATTGAAGTCATGATGACAAATACCAACAGAGCTTGAACAAAACAAAACCAGTATTACCTCATATTACTACTACACAACTAACACACATAGGATACTATTAAAAATAGATGTCACTACGAGATTCATATTAATAAATTCTGTACATATAACTTGTAATTAAAATTGATTGTGATTCCTGGTTCCTTTGTATTTGAATCAGGACACATATACATTCATGACAGCAATGAATACATATTGTTATTTGAAAAGTTATCAGTGACTCCTTTAAGATATCCTTGTAGAGTGTTTTATGTATGTGAGTGTCACAGTGTTGTCAAGTGTAGTGGAATAAATTAAATTGTTTATCTGTCTGTTGTTGTTTTGACTTACACTTCATCATACACATACCCTAGACATATAACGTAGTCATCACACTATTCCAGAATAATTCTGACTGAGGTATATATATGTGGCAGCAAGTAAGGTTATATATAATACACTACTCTTATTAGATATATATATACCTTCACAGCTGATCTCAGTCAGTACACTAAGTCCCCTATAAATATTTATAACATCCCACTTTACCACATATATTGGGGTCTCGCTCTTGGGATTTTGAATCTTTACCTATTACAAATATTGGGGGTAATTCACTTCAGGGAATAATAAGAATTAAAAGGTATCCTTGGGTGGAATTAAATAAGGTTGAGCTCTCGGTGCCTGTGTTGTCCATTAGATATATATTTAGAGATTGAATTGTTAGTTAGACATTGTATAAACTTACCTGATAGACAATGGCGGACCTAGCCAAATTTCGATCTGCTGCTGTTCAGACTGCAAAAGAGTTAGGATTAGATGGGCAAGTTATGGTTGCCTATGTCACTACTGAATGTGACAAATTTATTGAACGCGAAGAAAGAAGGTTTGAAGCCGAAAGAAAGTTAGAGGCTGAAAGGGAAATTAAGAAGTTACAATTTGAGGCTGAGGCTAAGAAATTGGAAGCAGAGGAAAGAAGATTGACTGCAGAGAGGGAAGCAGAAAAGGAGGAGAAGAGATTACAAAGGGAACATGAGTTACGACTAAGGGAGTTTGAGTTTCAAGGCCATGCTCCTGAAAATGGTGCCAGTCCCTTTGCCTCTGATGCCACTGCTAGCCAGGGAGCCTCAACCTCAGCTATGAATTTTCATTTAGATCATTTTGTTGAGAAAGACGATGATATAGAGAGCTATCTAAATAGGTATGAACTATTAGCTACCACGTATGGGTTAGAGAGAGAAAGGTGGAGCTTAAAGTTATCTCAGGGACTTCGTGGGGCAGCTTATGAAGTTTTTGCAAAAATGAGCAGAGGTGATCAGGAAAATTATGACATGCTAGAGCAGGCTCTTTTGTTAAGGTATGAAAAGAATGCAGAATTTTATAGGAAAAAATTTAGGAATGCTAAACTACTGTCAGGTGAAACCTATCACCAGTTCTCTGCACGAATAGAGACATACTTGGAGAAATGGACTTCTCTGGGGAAAACCCAAGATCTTAAGGAAATGGTCCTTATAGAGCAATTAAGAGAGTCCATGGCTCCAGACCTGAGAAAGTTTCTCATGGAACAAGGTGCAGAGAGGCTGGGTGAGTTGCTAAATGTTGCTGAAAGGTATCAAGCAGCTCAAGCAGAGGTAACAGGTAATAAAAAGAAACAAGTGGATAACTTTAGGGCACCACAGAACTTTAATAAATTTGATCCTAGGGATCAAAACAAAGGTAAGCACCAGTTTGATAGGCCACGGTATGAAAATAAAAATAAATTCCCACAATTCGATGAAAGGAAATATGATGAAAGAAAATCTTTCAACCAAGGAAAAAGGTGGTGTAAAAATTGTCAGATGGACAATCATGACACTGACCGTTGCAGAAGGAAACCTGTGTATATGGCAACCCTTCAGGTCAGGTCGACCTCAAGACAGGAGGAGGATATTATGTTGGATACCACTCCAGAAGAGATGAGGAAGGCACAGGCTGGGGATAAAACACTCAAGCCTTGTTTCAGAAAATTGTCAACTTGTCATACAACTCCAGGCAAGGGAGATTTTTACATGAAAAACAAGTTGATGTATAGGAAGACTGGAGCTAGATCCAAAGGTCAGGGACAGCTGGTACTTCCTAAAAGATATAGGGCAGACTTAATAAGGAGCCTACATGTGAAACCAGATGGGGACCATGAGAAGATAGGTACCATCATTCAAAAGGTGGCTCACAATTATTATTGGCCCAAAGCAAGATGGGACATTGAGAATTTTGTAGAAAGGTGTAGCATAGCACATGAGGGAACACCCACAAGTGGGAACATTGATCAGGACCTGGACACGCCACGGGGCAAAATTAGGCCTGATAATAAAAAGAAAAATAAATTTGATAAAGTGGACCAAATGGAATGGGAAGCCCCTTTTCACGGACAAGCTTCACTTAACTGTTTTACAATGGCCACTATGCGGAGAGTGCAAAAAGATGTCTTACCCCAGGATAAGCCGAAAATCCCTCAATCGGACTTAAACAAACTGGAGGAAGAGGATGTAGAGAGGAAATCTCTCATCAAGAATTTTAAGTGGGGAGAAAGCCCCAAAAGAAAAATTGGTAGCGGTCGTTTTGTGAATGATAATTCTGGGAGGAAAAATCATCACTATAAAGCTTCGAGTGGAAGAGACCATACCGGTGCATGGACAAATAGGTCCACAAAATTAAAGGTCCATATGTAGCTTTGTTAAGAACGTGGACTGATGAAAAGGCAGAGGAAAACATTACATCTTCATACCAATATGTGAATGAGCTGACCACTCGTTTAAAAACTGGCTGGAAACTTGCCAATGAAAATTTGAAACAAGCCAGGAAGAAACATGCTGCCTATTATAACAGGAAGGCGAAAGACAGAGATTTGGCTGTGGGAGAGAAGGTACTGCTTCTTTTTCCCGGGAGTCAGAATAAGTTACAAATTGGATGGCAGGGTCCATATACAGTTCTAGAGAAGGTGTCTAGAACAAATTATAAGATAGATAAGAAAGGGAAAGAAAAAATCTATCATGTGAATCTCCTGAAGAAATATTTGGAAAGAGAACATCAGGAAGAGACACACTTGTTGACCTTGTCCATCGCCATGGAGATGAAAAAGGAACCACTTTCATCATTTGAATATCCATTACACCCCTGTGAGACAGCAGCACAGGTGAAAATCAGTACACATTTAACGAAAACTCAGAAAGAGAGAGTGCAACAGGTTCTAAATAATCATGCAGAGGTGTTAACAGACCGACCAGGGCATACAAACCTATTGGAATATGATATGAAACTGATAGACCCCACACCTGTCTGTATGAAACCATATTCGATTCCGTTTGCTAAGGAGAAAGCTTTGAAGGAAGAGATAGACTATCTGTTGAAGGAAGGAATTATTTCGCACAGTGAATCTTCGTATAGTTCCGGTGTTGTACTCTTAAGGAAGCCCTCTGGAGAACATAGACTCTGTATAGATTACAGGAGACTGAATGCTATTACAGAAGGACAGGTGGATCCATTGCCGGATACAAATCAGCTGTTTGCCAGACTAAATAAAGCTAAATATTTCTCCAAAGTGGATCTGAGTAAAGGATACTATCAGATTCCAGTAAAGCCTGAGGTTAGACCATACCTAGCTTTTAGTACCTCAGAAGGACACTATGAGTTTAATAGATTGCCATTTGGATTGAAGAATGCGCCTAGTGTCTTCTCTAGAATGATGAAAAAATTGTTGGATGTAAACATTTCGGAGGAACGTAATGAATCCCTGAGTTGCCTCTTTGATTGAGGATATTCCGAATGTTTCATACAGGATAATAAGAAGATTATGGGATCCACTACGAAAACTCTGCTATCACCAGGTATATGTTATCTCCTCATAACGTACATTTTGAGGGAAATATAATGTTCTCTGGACATGTCATTGCGCAGACTCAGAGAAGAGAAATGGTGAATACGGGTTGCGAAGCAGCATTAAGACAAGCACTCACACTTGCGGCTGTTCAGTAACATAACCGAAATATATTATTGGATGTAGAAGTCCGAAGCAGATTTCATGAGTAGTGCCTACTCTGAATGGACCCAACTACATAAAACCAGGATAGCACCACAGCAGAGTAAAGTCAAGTTGACTTACATTTATCTATGTGTATATAGAATAAAGGACTGACATGGGATGTCTGTTTTAAGAGGGGAGGTGTCGTGAAATATTCTAATCCCCATATATAAATTAAAACGTAAATGCAAAGCCTAACAAATAAATTTAATAAAAGGAAGAAGAATGGTAAAGAACAGTGCTGTCACAATGACTGTACTCGAAATCCCCCTTGTTTTCTACTTCGTCGGCAAATTGTAACGCTTTCACGTTGATAGTAAAAGCCTACTGTATTATTACCCGCTTTCTTCAATGAAACGTGTGCTGTATTTCTTGGAAAAACATTGAGATACGCAAGCTGAACAATGACCTAATTTTAATATTTCATTCATTCCATTTTATACACGGCGTAACTAAAGACAGATGGACTAAAGGATAGAGAGAAGGGAGAGGCATAAAGCCGAACACGTGCAACACTAAACACGCGTCGCGCGATACACAATTGCTGCCATCACGCGTGTAAGGCCACATGCACTAACTTTTTTTCGGACGGACAGTGATAAAAACACTAACCTTCCCAGAGTTAGGTTTTAAAATCCTGAAAAACGCTTATTAGAAAAGATGACATTAGATGGGTTTACGTTTGAAAACATTACAGTACCCAGACAGCACATCTTCGAAACAGGAGGTAGAAGAAATTGCATATTTTGAACGCAGCCACTTAGCTCTTTTAAATTTGTATATTTGGGTTCCTTAGGGCTTGCTGACAAAGAATATGTAAAACGTTACGCAAATAGTCTAGGAATTACCAAATTATAACCAAAATAAAATAGTGGGGATGCCTGACAGCATGAAATCATTTCTGCTCATAAAATTTTTTTATAACGTGTTTGAAAAAACCTTACGTTACGGAAATAGCCTACCATGTTAACTCCAAATTGATTGGAGCGCAACAAATATAAGACTAAACACGATTGGTCGGGCTATAAATACTATCTTGTGTTGTTATGGGAAACGAATAGAAGGGGTACTTTTTTGAAAAGATGTGTGGACGTGGTTTCATTGGGTAGAGCTGCGAATATACTTGATTCAGAGCGTCTGTTCATTGCCACATCTTGTAATAAACCTACTAAGAAGCAGTGCGTTGATCACCACAATATTTTTGCTAAATAAAAGCCTGGAACATAAGCAGATGGGAATTTGTGCCAGTATTTGTGCCAGAATTCATTGCTAGTCAACGTATCTGTGTTTATTTCCATGAATTGTGGGACCGTGGTCTTGACGTTATTGAGCAGCACCTGGTCAGAGCTTTGCTGAATCCAGAGTCGGACAGCATACTCCTTGGTCCATTTAGCTATCAGTGAGGTGTCTCCAGAGCCCAGGGGAGAAATCGAGCAGAGGAGTCTTTTCCTGCCGCCATCACGCAAGATAAGCTGATGTGGCCAGCTGAGCTCAACATTATGTATCCCCATCTTAAAATGACAGTGTAAAATACAATTAAGAGGGGAATTTAATTGTTTTAATATCAGGAACTGAGAACATCTCCAATACTAGTTCCAATAAAGACAAACTATTGAAGTCATGATGACAAATACCAACAGAGCTTGAACAAAACAAAACCAGTATTACCTCATATTACTACTACACAACTAACACACATAGGATACTATTAAAAATAGATGTCACTACGAGATTCATATTAATAAATTCTGTACATATAACTTGTAATTAAAATTGATTGTGATTCCTGGTTCCTTTGTATTTGAATCAGGACACATATACATTCATGACAGCAATGAATACATATTGTTATTTGAAAAGTTATCAGTGACTCCTTTAAGATATCCTTGTAGAGTGTTTTATGTATGTGAATGTCACAGTGTTGTCAAGTGTAGTGGAATAAATTAAATTGTTTATCTGTCTGTTGTTGTTTTGACTTACACTTCATCATACACATACCCTAGACATATAACGTAGTCATCACACTATTCCAGAATAATTCTGACTGAGGTATACATATGTGGCAGCAAGTAAGGTTATATATAATACACTACTCTTATTAGATATATATATACCTTCACAGCTGATCTCAGTCAGTACACTAAGTCCCCTATAAATATTTATAACATCCCACTTTACCACAGAAACATTAAATGGAGCAGATTGTTGAAATTGCTTCCCCTTATAAAAATTACCATTGTTGAAATTGTCATTATTTCCCTTATTGAAGTATCTGTCGTTACTCAATGAACGATTGCGTGGAAAATTATTTTGTTGTATGGCAAAAGCAACTGGCAATTCACTTTTAATCTGTGCATTACTTAGATCCATGGATGGATGAGCAGTGCAGAAATTTTTTGAATGTTCTTCTAGATCTTTCATAGACAACGGTTTTCGTTCGTGCAAAAATGCAAGAAATGCAGGATTTACTGACGACAGCACCTTATCGCGCAGCAGTAAATCGAAAAGACCTTCATACGACTTTTCTATCTGGGACAATTCGATCCATCTTTCCAAGGTTAGCCGTATTTGGGAAAGAAAATCACTAAAGTGCTTTCCTGATTGCGGTAGCAACGTTCGAAAACGCAATCTGTATTCATTTTCCGTCATTTGGAATTTCCTAAGAAGAGCAGCTCTAAGCGCGTCATAATTATTCTTTTCAATAGTACTAGTAGTATGATAAACTGCCAACGCATCCCCTGTAAGTAATCTGGATAAATAAGTACAATATAGAGCTTTATCCACATTATAAGACCTACAAGTGGCCTCAAATCTATCTAAAAAGAATATTACGTCGTCAGACGGGGGATTAAATTTAGGTAATTTAAAGTGAACTTCCTTAAAATTATCATGTCTGGATGAAGATTGGCCTTCCAAAGTTCTCTGAGAATTAGCTTTTTGAGTTAACCTAATTCTATCATATTCTACCTCTGCTAATTTCAGATCATGTTGTCGTTTCCTTTCATTTTCCTCTGTTTCAAGTTGAAATTTCTTTGCATTTTCCTGAGCTATAAATTTTCTCTCCTCCATTTCTCTTTGCTTAATTTCCACTTCTCTTTGCTTATTTTCCATTTCTCTTTGCTTATTTTCCATTTCAATTTTAAGTTTCTCTTCAGCCTCCAATCTTTTCTGTTCTGCCTCACGCTGAAATCGTTTCTCTTCTAATTCAGCGGCTAATCTCAATTTTTTCTCATTTTCCTCAGCCTCAAATTTCCTTTTCTTTTCATTTTCCTCAGCATCAAATTTCAAATTTTCTAATCTTAATTTATCAGATTCTAATATTTGAGCTTCCAACCTTTGAGATTCTTTATATTCCGTCATAGCGAATTGTCTTACCTCTTCAGGAGGTATCTGAAGAGCTTTCGCTTGTTTAATGAAATAATCTAGTGAATACATTATGCTTTATAAGTAGTCACAATACTCTTAATTTCTAAAATGATAATTAATTAATGTAGATTAATTATCCTTGTTAATTCACCAAGTGGCCTTTGTTCCTGTCCTAGAACGGTAAATTATTGTCATATAAATGTCAAATATATTAATAATTAATAAAGTAATTTATGCAATGAAATGTTATGAAAGCAACAACGTGATAGACAATAGAAACAATACTGACGAGACGAAATAATCAAAGACAAGTGAAAACAATCGCAGAAATCAAATAAAATAAAAATGTGAAACTAAAATAGGATGTCGTAAAGAATTACGATGACAACTGCGATAAGATAATAAACAAGACAATGAACAACACAGTGTATAAACATAGGTTTTGTAAAAAAAACTCAACGATAGTCAGGTGAGAATGGACGCATAATACAAACAAGATACAGCATAAAACCATGGTACGAATAAAAATAACTACGAAAACTACACTGAGAACTTGACACTACAGCTAAACAGATAGGTGTCACAGACCACCAGACACAGTGGACCTAGAATCCTTCGACACCTAGGTGCCGGAACATTCCACTGCGGGAAGTCTGCAAATAACCCTATAGACCAAATATGAAGGCCCTGAGATAAACCTGGGATATACCCTTCATATTTCACCTGCCCAACCTCCCACTTAAAAACATAGAACATGGAACATGCAACATGAATAACTTGTAAATAGTGGACATATATACGAGATAAGATGCAGAAAAGCACAGCTGAACGTAAAACGGTGTAATAACAACGCAACGTTTTTACTTATCTCAACCGATAAAAAAGGATATCCCTCGCATCCGGGGCTGCATGTATGAGTCTTATATTAATAGCAGTAACACTATGACAGTGTTTGGTGTTGAAGCTGGAAGTAGATGTCCAACGTCGTCCTTGACCTTTATCCAACTGTCGTCTTGATAATAGGTGTATGTAGACGTTTCTTTTCGAAGATCGAAGTATTATGCTTCAACCGATGTATTTGACTTTGAGTACGTTCCCTGCTTGAAAACTTGATATTTTACAAAACACGCTGGTTCCACCATTCTGTAGAGTCTCTTTCTCATTGCTGATTGTAGAGTCTATATACTTTTGACATAACGCGAATGGATCCAATTCTAAACAATGTAGTAATAAGTCAACTTGAACTTCCAACCAGGGGCACATCAACTAATGCCAAGACGGTATACAGTTCATTCAATTTATTTGACATCATACGGTTGACTAGACAAACATGTGGATATTGACGACGGACGGTTAACTTTCAACAGCACGGTACACAATGTAGAGTTCATGTTGAAAATTACAATTAGTTCATTCAATAAAATAATCCCTTTGATAACGTCGGACTAGTTATACAGTATTTATAACACGGCATACCAGTAAACAAGTGAGGCAGTTAGATTCAATCGATCTTCTTCCAGTATCCGATGACCTTGACAATGACTGAGATCCTCATTAGGTCTTCTATATCATATTAATGTTTCAATACTACATATCTTCTTTCTGGTGCTGGCCTCGTAATTAAATAATGTTGAATTACGATAATACATATTTCTGCCAAAGACTTTCTGGGCATATGAGCTTAGTTATAACGAATCCTTGAGTCACCTCTGCTCAAAACTGCCACTATTCTAAGCGGCCTAAGAATGTCTCGTATCATTTAAAATCCAATATAATCCTTGACAATCCTATTTTCCAGGAATATGACGGATTAAATAAATTATATTAAATGTTCAAGCATGACTCCATTTTGGAACCAATAGGTCATTGGTCCAACTAGACGTCCACGTTGAAGAAAATTTACAATAATATAAATATAATACTTGCGTTCTCTTCCCGAGAAATCACAGGTACAGAGTTGACCATGGTCCTCATCTTATCAACAGACGGACGGTCATACAAAGAATAAATATTCCCACAACACGGGTTCGAACGCCACAAATCAATGGACTGATTTGGGAACCCAACTTCTACCACCCAGCTATGACGTAGACTAATGTTTGGCAACACGTGCGGGCGGGGTAACCCATACTCACATTAGTGCACAACCGTGCGCTAAGAAAATTCAAACTCACCAATAATACTTACTATCATGTAAGTCGGTGCGTAAAGTTTATTACAGAGGTAGGACCACATATTAATAAATATGAGACTACCCTCATCTGTAAAAGACTGAAACGGCCTACGAAAAGAACGCTACAGGTGCCATATGCCATATATCATTCCATGTCAAGGATCTCTGCAGGGCTCCTTCCCATGTAGTCCATTGGCCTTGTTGGACCTGCTGCACTGCTTTTAGCAACCTCTTATCATTCTCAGCTCCTCTTATCTCCTGAACTACCATGTCTCTGCGTTCACTGCTTGATGCCTTGGACCACCAGCGGATGTCACCATGCCCAAATCAACGTCTATTCGTTTGTGTGTATCCGATTACCTCTCTCAGTTTGAGTGACTCTTCAGCAGCATCAACAGCTTCTTCCACTCTCCACTTCTTTCCCGTTTTCAGTGTGGGCTGAATGGACTTAACCACGTCATCAGCTGACTCGCGTAGCATCATTGCAAGCCTTGCTTTTTTTAATTCCCTCGCATGAGGTCGCATATTTTTTCATCGCATGGGGTCGCATTGGCACCCACCCAAACCCGGCTCTGGTCAAGACCACATGTCCCAACACAAGAAGACCCAATGACAAACTGTGTCACTGTAGTGATCCTCTGTGTTCTCACACAAGGGACCTAATGACACATGAATGTCACTGTACCGGTCCCTGTGTCTAGACATGATCCTAGCCAAAGGCCGGATACTAGGCATTGGGTCTTCACAGCTTTATTTATGTGGGGATAGCAGGGAATGAGCTTTCATTCAAGCCTTGCTTTTCCTTTTTTTTTTCCCTCGCATGAGGTCGCATATTTTTTCCTCGCATGAGGTCGCATTGGCACCCACCCCAAACCCGGCTCTGGTCAAGACCACATGTCCCAACACAAGAAGATCCAATGACAAACCGTGTCACTGTAGTGATCGTCTGTGTTCTCACACAAGGGACCTAATGACACATGAATGTCACTGTACCGGTCCCTGCGTCTAGACTTTTTTTTTTTTTTTTAGTTTCCTCGCATGAGGTTGCATATTTTTTCCTCGCATGAGGTTGCATTGGCCCCAGCCCAAACCCGGCTCTGGTCAAGACCACATGTCCCAACACACGAAGACCCAATGACACCATGTGTCATTGTAGTGATCTTCTATGTTCTTACACAAAGGACCTCATGACATAAATGTCACTACTGGTCCCTGCGTCTAGACACATGATCCTAGCCAAAGGCCGGATACTAGGCATTGGGTCTTCACAGCTTTATTTATGTGGGGATAGCAGGGAATGAGCTTTCATTCAAGCCTTGCTTTTTTTTTTTTTTAAGTGACGTTTATTTGCTTTTCAATTTCATTTTACAAAACTTTGCGTTTTACAACAAGTAAGAATGAAAATACATTGCAATATAAGGATTTTCAATTAATTTTACAATACATGTGTATGTTAAGGCAGTAAAACATTTGAGATGAAAAATTTCATGGCACTATAAGAAATGCCTTTTACCCGCAGGTACTTTCGTACACATGCTTAATTGATTTTTTAAGGGATCGCACGCACACACCCACAAGTAGAGGGTATGGCTGTGTTCCGGGCTAAGCCGGTACTAGCAGGTGCTCGGATACTATGTTGCCTGAAAAAGGCCCAGTTTGAAGATGGTCATTCTGTTTACAAAAAACGTGTTTACATCCGAGTGTGGGGGGGAGGGGGGGGGGGGGTTCGGATGATGTGCAATAGTTGGGCGAGCTCTGCTGAGTAGCCACGCGGGCTTAGCAGACACTGTCTTTAAGATAGGGACGGGAGTTCTTTTTACCCGTTTTTAATGAAGTTCATTTGCTTTTCAATCCCAGTGTACAAATTTGTATACATGTTACATTTATAGAAAATACATTTTGAAATTTCATATAGAAAAAAGAAAGACAAACGTTCGTGCACTCTCAAGCTTACATTCGCACCCTTAGAAGATACATACAGTACTTTGCAAAAAAAATGGCAGTCATATTGCTCAGCTAAATATGCTGAAATCTAATTAAATATGCATGTTCTGCCCCAAATTTACACTCCACTTAAGTGAGCAAACACTACCAAAAGTAAAAAAAAATTAGCGTAGAGTAAAGTCCCTTGATAATAGAGCAGACGACAATTTCTAATGCTAGTGGCAGAAAATGGACACAAAGTCAAAGTGTATGTTAATTTCACAGCTTTGGAATGAAGGAAATCAAACATGTTCCAACATTTCTAAAACCTTGAACATTCCTGAGCGGACTGTCTACAGAGTTGTGGGTAAACTAAAAGCAGGTAATGGAATCGAGCGAAAAGAAGGTAGTGGGGGGTCAAGAATTTTGGACACAAAGGACCATCGGCGTCTCGCCCAAATCGTTCGGGCTGGGCCAATGAAGAGTGTAGAAAACATACGGCAGCGCATGATCGATTTGGGAAACCCAGAGGTATCTAATGCTACTGTCAACCGGGAGCTACACAGGATGAATTACACAAAAAAGCGGGTAATTTCGTCACCATTTCTCACAGAGACTCACAAACAGATGCACTTGAACTGGTGCCACGAACACCAAATTTTGTCATGGGACAATGTGATTTTGTCAGATGAATGTTCTGTTTGGTCTTATCCTGCTCAAATAAATATTTGGATGAAAGACTCTGTAACGCCTGTGTACCAGTGACCGAAACATACCCATAAATTCCATCTTTGGGGAGGGGTGGCAGCAAGAGGTGCCACCCCACTGTGTGTTTTCACAGGAATTCTCACGAAAGAAAGGTACATCGACATACTAGAGGGACACCTTCTGCCATTTATGCAGGTCATGTACCCCGATGGGTGCACATTTCAACATGACAATGACCCAAAGCATACAGCTCATACCACCAAAGCATGGCTGCAGGAGAAGAATGTGATAGTGCTGAAGAGGCCCAGCAACAGTCCCGACCTAAACCCAATTGAGAACGTTTGGGCACTACTCAAGAATCAATTAAAAAAGAGTGGACTCAGAGACGTTGAAGAATTGAAGAAGGTAGCTGAAAAATACTGGGACAGTCTGACTCACAATTACTTACAAACACTTGCGGGAAGTATGCCTCGCCGCATCCAGGCTTGCCTTGCTGGAGAAGGCAACATTATATTGTACTGAAACCACTGTTAATAGATAGGGGAGATACCAATCTTCCTCTGGACATACAGTTTTTATTATTATTTGCATCTATGAGTGTGCTGCGTTGCGAAAATATGACTGCCATTTTTTTTGCAAAGTACTGTATCTTAAGAACTGGGAGAGTAAAGTATTGTAACCTAAAATCATCCGATGAAAAGGGTTTGAAATTGGTTTGTAGTCGTGTTAAGGAGCTGCACCAGCGCAGATACACACGTGTATATAACCTAAGAATCGAAGAGAGTGGGGAGGGGGGGTTCGAACAAAGAAACCTTGAAACTGTCGCTGGGGCGAGGTCGGGCTGTGTTCCGAGAGCAAGCCGGTATCAGCTGGTTTACGAACACAAGGGATGCCTTGGACTTTTAGGAGGCGTACCGGGGGAGGAGAGAGAATATTGGAAGACCAAATTAAAAGAGGGTCGCTGGTATTGAGAGGGGATCCTCCCACCAAATTCTGGTGCATACATTTACATTGCTAGTACACATTGTAATACCATACCAAGCCAAACATGTTCATATTCAAAACGTCTAATACATTTTTGATGACATCTGATGCATTGTTCTAAACAAAAGCGGCAGCACCCAATTGCCAAACATATTTTCCCTCGTTTTTTTTTTTTTTTTTTTTTTGGGTGATCTTTATTTCTTTAAATTTTCAAAACATGTGTATTTTACAACAGAGAGTATGAAGATACAAATAAAAACATATACATTTATATTCCTGAAACCATTCCTGCATTCGATAAGAAACTGTTCTTATTTTCTGATAAGAACAGCTTTTTTCCTGTACATTCATGTAAATTTGACGTTGATGGGGGGAAGGGGGGGGGGAGGAGGGGGGATACCCAAAGTAAAAACATATTTATATTCGTGCAAAAATTTATTTTAATCGTTCCAAAACAATATAATTTAGACTTTAAAATCACAAATGGGAACCACGCACACACCCACACCAACAGCGCAGGTGAAACCTGGAAACCCTGCATCCACTTCTACACACAACGTAGGCCTACTTGTACTAAAAATTGTGTTACACATTGATGCGTTCCCAGAAACATAGAACGGCATTACAAAGTTGCCAATCATACTTTTCAGAGATACTGTTTCCTCATATTTTTCAAATTGGTAGTTCTGTAAACAAATTTTATGATTTGTGTTTTGTTTCCAAAAAAATAAAAACTTGTACATTTTCCAAACAATTTATAAGAGTACATATACCTGATATATTGAAAAAAGAAAACTAGCGCGCATTCACTAGTAAATTTTATACACATGCATACGCAAATTAAATTTACTTTAACAATACAATCAGCGGTGCGGGGAGGCTAGATAGCTATGAAAGACCCCAGTGATCGGTCTGCGTTGGAAAAAAACGCATAAAGAAGACAAGGCAGAATGGGGCGGGAGAGACACTACCGGGTAGGAGGAAGGTCGGTATGTGTTACGGATTGCTTGTTCTCAGTCGTGCAGGCTTCAACTTAGTAAACAGTTGAACACGCTTCTGAGTCGCCTTTCAAGAGGCTAGCCCGTACTTACCGGCACACGAAAGGAAGGGAAATGTTGTGGCATCCAGGCTAATTCCTTAAGATGGAGAGAGTGGAGGAGTGTTACTCCGCTATACATTGAAATCAGGTGAAATTGACAGTGCTTTCTGTAGGAAGACATTTAACCAAAACAAAGCCTTTCAAGAGGCTAATACGCACTGACACGAAGAGTAAGATTGAAGTAAAGGGGGGAAGTTTTATAGCGTTTAGGCCTTAAGTGGTATTTGACTTTTTTTTTTTTTTTTTTTAATTCCCCTTATCGGGGTTCAAAATGAGGTCATAAGACTTTATTTGGTTTGGTGTGTTAAAGGTGTGTGGACCCGACCCTGGATAAGACCCGGCATACTCTAGAAATGATCCCTAGAAGTACGACACTTTGATCTTAGCCAAAAGGCCGAGAAGCGATTGACTGTTGCTTTTCCAACCTTGTACTCGTCAACTACTCTTCACTATTACTGTTAAAACCATAAACTTAGACTAGTTCTAATACTCAAACATTAGACTGGCTGAAAAAATTTAACTAGCTAAAAATGTTATTTATTGTTTTATCAAGACAAGCTAAATATTATTTTTTTTCTTTTCAGATTATGCATAATGTTTGTAGTTTACTTAAATACGTTTAATTATTACAAAAAAGTAGTAACTTTTACAAAATTACACTATAAAATTAATAAAAAAAATTATTTCTTGTATTTTCCCTTGGCTATATGAAATTTTATTTTTTTACTTCCCTTGACAACACTAATTTGTTCATAGTTTTTGTTATCTCCCATCATGCAGCGTTTTAACACTGTCAGAGACACTACTGGTGTTTTATCATCATTATCATCACCTGCTGCCATCTCCACACGAAGGTCAGCAGCAATGGATCTGCAGCGTCTTCCGTCTCTTGCCTTGATAGTTCTTTCCTGTCCATCTTGTTGTTATTTTCCAAATTATAGCACTGCCTTCGTCTTGCACGTTTGCTTATAATAATAATAATAATAATAATAGCCCCTTCAGTCATAACTGACTATGGGAATGCGCCCCTGAGGTGACAGCCCTCAGCTGCTTATTTTCCTGGTGCTCCTTTCGACGTTTTCTCCTCACCTCTGCTTCTTGTGTGAGCCTCTCTTCGCCCAATCTGAGGTGGTGCCGTAAATAGCATCGCCACTTAGTGCGATCGGCAGCTTCATCCTCCCATGTTGCTGGATCCATGTCCAGTGCCCTCATATCTCTCTTGCACACATCTTTGAACCTCAGCTGTGGTCGCCCAACTGTTCTCTTGCCATCTGCTAATTGTCCGTAGAAGATATCTTTTGGGATGCGACCATCTTCCATGCGGCGAACATGGCCAAGCCAGCGAAGTCTGCGCTGTCTAAGCAGCGTATACATACTTTGAAGGCCAGCACGTGACAACACCTCGACATTTGTCACTTTATCTTTCCACGAGATGCCGAGGATGCGGCGTAGACACCGCAAATGGAAGGTATTGAGCCTTCTTTCTTGCTTAGCATAGGTCGTCCAGGTCTCGCTGCCATATAGGAGTGTGCTGGTGACGCAGGCATTATATACCGCAGCTTTGGTCTTCATTGTGAGTTTAGAGTTTCCCCAAACACGCGATGTGAGGCGGGCAAAGGTAGCTGCAGCTTTGCCAATGCGGCTGTCGATTTCTGTATCCAGTGAGAGTGTGTCATTGATGGTAGACCCTAGGTATGTGAAGTGGTGCACCACTGCCAATTCATAGTTATCGATAGTGATAACTGGTGCAGCACCCACATCCTGACTCAGCACATTCGTTTTCTTTAGACTTATTGTGAGGCCAAAGTCCTTGCATGCTTTAGTGAAGCGATTCATCAAGCTCTGAAGCTCCTGTTGGCTTTGAGTGACGACTGCAGCATCATCAGCGAACAACAAGTCTCTTATAGTGACCCTTCTGATTTTTGTTTTTGCCTTCAGCCTTGAAAGATTAAACAGACGGCCATCTGACCTAGTGTGAAGGCATATTCCTTCAGTTGCATCTCTGATTGCATGTTTCAAGAGTAAGGCAAAGAAGATTCCGAAGAGGGTCGGAGCCAGAACACAGCCTTGTTTAACGCCACTTCGTATATCAAAGGGCTGTGACGTGCTTCCAGCATATTGGACTGTTCCCTTCATGTCGTCATGGAATGACTTTATCATTTCCAGCATTTTAGAAGGGCAGCCTATTTTCAGGAGGATTTTAAAGAGTCCATCCCTACTAACCAGGTCGAATGCTTTTGTGAGGTCTATAAAGGCGATATATAATGGTCTTTTCTGCTCTCTTGATTTTTCCTGAAGCTGGCGGAGAGAGAAGATCATGTCTGTTGTTGATCTGCCAGCTCGGAATCCACACTGTGCCTCTGGATATATGCGCTCAGCTAACTTGTGTAGTCGCATTAAGATGACTTTGGCAAAAACCTTACCAACAATACTAAGAAGAGAGATGCCTCTGTAGTTATTGCAATCACTTCTGTCTCCTTTATTTTTATACAGTGTTACAATCTTGGCATCTCGCATGTCTTGAGGAATAGTTGTCTCTTCCAGCACTGGCACAGCATCCTATGCAGGGGATGTAATAGCGTGCTCTTACAGCATTTGATTAAATCAGGAGGAATCCCATCACTGCCTGGTGCTTTGCCAGAGGCCAAGCTATCAATGGCCTTACTGAGTTCCTCTAATGTTGGTTCGGCATCCAGCTCCTCCATAGTTGGCAGACTATTGACAGCATCAAGGGCTGCAGGCGTAACGGTATTGTCTCTAGCGTAAATCTCAGAGTAGTGCTCGACCCACCTCTCCATCTGCTTACCCTTATCGGTTAGCTTCTCTCCGCTGATGGTTTTTAGCGGTGCCGTCTTACTTTTATGGGGGCCAAGTGCTTTCTTTATACCGTCATACATTTGTCTAATGTTGCCTGTTTGCGCTGCGATCTGGATGCTCTCACTGAGCTGGAGCCAATAGTCATTTGCACAGCGTCGAGCAGTTTGTTGAACTTTGCTTCTCGTAGCCCTCAGGATCTGTAGGGTTCTGGCACTCGGTGAACGTTTGTATTCATTCATAGCACTGCGCTTAGCTTCAATAACAGGTGCCATCACATCTGATGAAGCGTCAAACCAGTCATTTGACTTTGCTGTTTTCTTACCAAAGGTGGCAAGTGCAGTACTTTGAATGGTGTTCCGTAGATGCTCCCAGTTCTCTGTAATAGTATCACCATGCTGAGGGCTACTGCTGAGTTTGCTTACAGCTCGGTATTCCATTATGGTCGCTAGCCAGGTGTTGTGTCTTTTCATATGGCCAAAATATGTTAGCTGTTTGAAAATTATTTCGGTGTAGAGATTAAATAGGCATGGGTACAGCACACAACCTTGTCTGACACCTCATGAATATTTATTTTTATGTTTTTATTCACATTCCGTGGAAATTTACAAAGACATATGCATTAAAACATTGACAATAACAGCATGAATATAAGTATAAAAATGTTTTAAAAAAACAAAAAAAACAATGAGCAGCTGAATAGAGTAAAAAAAACTCACCAAAACTAAAAAATTCACTCCTTGCTCACTCTCATTTACACACTGTTTCTTGTACAATAAAGTTATACATTGCACATTTTTTTGTGTAATGATAGTGTTGATTAAAAACAGAAGGAAAAAAAGATAAAGAAATCTTACACATTCTTTTTTCTTTTGAATTATAGAGCGTACACTTTATCTTCTAGTGATAACACTGGGGAAAAAAGGGAGACACTTCTTAGTAGAAATAGCTGGTTGTTTTTTTTTTTAACTATGTTTTTTTCTTTATTCGTATTCCGGATGAATATACAAACTATGTTAATTTTACATTTCAATAAAGAAGTTTCAATGAAAATACAATTACACAATGAGCAGATGTATAGAAAAACTTTCACTCTCGTACACAGTCATTTACAAAACTATTTCTTGCACATTTAAATAAAAAAATGTTATACATAATACATTTCTTGTAATGATAGTAGTGGTTAAAAAGAGACGGGGAATAGGAATAAAGAAATCATACTACATCGTTCTTGTAATTATGAGTACTCGCTTTTAAAGTGATAACGGGGGGGGGGGGGGGGGGGAAGGGGGGGGGGGGGGAAGAGAAGGATGGAGAAAAGAAAAATACTGAATAGGCAAAATATATTTATATATATTTAAAAAGGTGATGAAGAAGATGTCAGGGCACAACAGCTGACCATTATTGCCTCTGCAAAGGGTGATAAGTCCTTAACTGCGGCCTTTGAGAAAAAGTCGTTGTTTTTAGTTAATACGGAGCTGTGTGTCAGAAATTCCGGTTTCATAAATTTGCATAAGTTGGTTTAGCGTACTTGGAGTTTGTGTTAGAGGACGATAAAACTGTAACTTGTTAATTTGGAAGCAAATGGGGATAATCTATAATTACGCGACTTGAGGAAAAAGTGCTCAGTTTTTTGTTTCAGTTTTGCTGAAGAGAAATTAACTCGCACGGGAAAGTGGTTTTTTTGAGTGAACTGTGCGTGAGAAAGTCTGATCTAGAAACTTCGTAAATAATTGTAATGGTAAATCGAGGTTCTAGGTTTGGGCAGTGCAGATCTAGACGCGTTAAGCGTAGGTTGAGAAATATGGGTTCTCTGAAAAGTGTGTAAGACAGTATTTGTTTTATAGTTGCCGGGCACGGTCGTGAGTTACCATCACGTGAGAAGGCCATCAGTCTGGCTTGCTTCTGTGTTCAAAGAGAAGTCTTCTCTTAATAATAATACTCACGTTGACGCTCGACAGCCCACATGTCATATTCACACATGTCAGTTTGTTCTCATGAGTATTTCTGAGGACCAGGGACAGTGTTCCCTACTCAAAGATTTATGAAATATGTTCAAGATGACAAGACGACCCGGTATGTCAAGTCTAGACAACTAGATAAACTGTTTAAAATAATGAGCAGAAAATTAGGCAGTAGCTAGCCATGAGAAGTGTGAAACAAACAGACATTTGGTAGAAATAGTCATCCCTGGTAGTAGACTAGTCTTTCTTAAGATACACCAAGTAGTCACACTAAGACTCGAAACTTCAAGAAGATAGAAGTACAGCAGAGACAAAGTAGAACAGAATTAGGAACAGCGAGTACTAAGATAAATGCTATGACAAGAAGCTTTAAATGACCTCATTGGTTCTTAAGTCATAACCACCTTGACTACTAGAGACATAAGCAAATACAGAAGCAGTGACAGTGAATAAAGAATATATGGAGAATGAGTAAGGACGAGTTTTTAGAGTTTGCCTATGGAAATTTTGCTATAATAAAGGTTACCAGCCTCAGGTGGATGGTTGGGAGAAGTTTATATTTTAATTTTACCGGGATTTGGAATTGTTTCTCATATTTTAGGTAACTTTACTATTAAACAACCATTTGGTAGATTAGGTATAATTTATGCTATAATCTCAATTGGGATCTTAGGATTCATTGTTCCATTTCAGCTGTTGCTGATCTTTATGTAAATAAACTTTACAAAACTGTTCCCTGCTGTCGGCGTGAAGTATGTTCACAAGACGTCAAACCATCAACTATCTGTCTGTCATACGCTGTTGTAATCGTCAATTTGATCAGAAGTAACTTAACATCATCATCCAAACTGCCTACTGTTTTTATTTTTGGGTCGATCTCTGCTTCACTACGGCCGTATCCTGGACATTTGTTGTACTGACTATTTACGTGCTGTTCCATGGTCGGCATTGCTTTATTTCTCTGTTATGTAGCAGATATTTTGTATTTACAAACATTATTACACTCCTCTCAGTGTTAAGTCGTCACGTCTGTTTGGTTACCCGTCCCTCCCTGCTGGGGAAGGAACGGATGCTATAATATTAATCGACAACCATGTTGGTTAATTTCGGGTGTGCCCGACATCAGGCTACGGAATAGCATTAAAATCGCCCAACGCATTTGTTTAATCGTTGATAAGGCCAGGGTTCGTTCTTTGCCAAGATGGTAAGCGACAAATAACGAGATTACTCGTCTGTGTGACACATTTTGGACATACATGCATGACATCATCGTTTCCGGCACACCTTGTTACGAAAACATTACTTTATATTAAAGTAATAATAAGTTATTTGTAAACATTGCCGAAAGAGGATAGGATGTTTTCATTCCATATATGGGAGACGTGACCTTTTGCATCACTCATATTATTTCAGGCGGAAAGAATTTTGAAATTACCCCACAAAACACGCATGTTTGAAACGATTGGAGCCCAGCTAGCATCGTAACAAACAAATGCGGGGGAAGACAGTGAATATAATCTGACATTTTTTGCAAGTCTAGTTCACTGTTTTAATCGCTTGCCACAACGACTAGACCTTGCCAAAGTAAAGACTAGAATCAGATTTCATATTTATCAGACCGGACTTTGTGGAACATCTTGAAGGACTTAAAGAGCCCAGGAAACCATTTTAATAAAGAACCAGATTCTGAGGAAACTAAAACACGGAGTCATGGAGGGAATCTAGTGTTAAAATAACAACACCCCAGACACGTGAAAAAAGGACTCTCTGCCAGTGCCTAAAACCTACTTCTCTGAGCAAACAGTCTGTGAGCCAAGATTAGCTTCTTGGTGGTACCGGTGAGGGTACTAATCTCTGGAACAAAGTGAGGGTACAAGTGGACTGACTTAGAACTAGACACCATCATCAGTATGTCTTAGAGACGCGCGGCCAGATTTGCAGTTACTCCCTGATCTTACTTGGAATGTGCTGTGCCTTTGATCTTGACCAGAGACGTGAGAACTCCAGTGACCTATCCGCACAGAACCCAAAAACCCAGCGGGAGCAGAGCCTGCTAAATGCAGCTAAGTCAGACTTAAAAGCTGCCAAGTGACTTCTTGCATAAAACCATCGTTACATCACAACAGTGATGAAAATTGTTCTGAAAAATCATTATTCATTCTTTTAAAACCTTGTTAAACCTAAGTGGTTATTAAATATGTTATTTGCAAATATACAAATTTAACGTCGATTTAATCATTTTGGATGTACTGCATGTTTGTCTCAAGTCAAGTTACTAGATACACTCTAACAGAGCTATACTTGTATAATAAGAATTCCACTGAGTAAATAAGGGTGGGTGCTTTAACGAGCTGAACTTAATAATTGCTTAATTCTTCATAAAAGGCGGCGAACCGATATAAGTTAACAATTGCCCTGCCAATGCAGCATTGTTCTTGACTTCGGAAATATCTTATGAAAACTCACTTTGAGATAGAAGCATCATTATCCTTCTATCTACAACTCTGCCACGAGTAATCTTGTGCGAAGGTAGACACCTTTGAAGGCCCATATTAGATACTCTTGAGTTTTGGCCATTGTTGGACCACTACTGCAAAGCAGGGGAGGCTATTCCGTGACATAACCCTTAACTTAACATGAAACTGTCTGTCCTTGACTTAACATGAAGCTGTCTGTCCTTGACTTAACATGAAGCTGTTAGATCTTAACTTAATATGAAGTTGTTAGTACTTGACTTAACATGCAGCTGCCTGTTTTTGACTTAATATGAAGCTGTTAGCCCATGACTTAATATGAAGCTGTTAGCCCTTGACTTAATATGAAGCTGTTAGCCCTTGACTTAACATGAAGCTGTTAGCCCTTGATTTAACATGTTAACATGCAGCTGCCTGTTCTAGACTTAACATGAATCTGTTAGCCCTTGACTTAATATGAAGCTGTCAGCCCTTGACTTAACATGAAGCTGTTAGCCCTTGTTTAATATGAAGCTGTTAGCCCTTGACTTAACATGAAGCTGTTAGCCCTTGACTTAACATGAATCTGTTAGCCCTTGACTTACTATGAAGCTGTTAGCTCATGACTTAATATGAAGCTGTTAGCCCTTGACTTAATATGAAGCTCCCTGTCCTTGACTTAACATGAATCTGTTAGGCCTTGACTTAACATGAAGCTTTTAACCCTTGACTTAACAGGAAGCTGTTAGCCCTTGACTAAACAGAAAGCTGTTAGCCCTTGACTAAACATGAAGCTGTTAGCCCTTGACTTAACATGAAGCTGTTAACTCTTGACTTAATACGAAACTTTCTATGCTTGACTGCATTTTACTGGGTGTTTTTTTTACATGTTTTTATTTGCGTTTCACTAACGGACATGAATCTGAACCTGATGGCAGATAAAAGTGTATGTGGAAGTCAGTTCATTTAGTGAAATTATGTGGCTGGGCTGACAGAAGAAATTCTGTCCACAGCAGAACAGTAAAATTCCACAGCGGTGTTTTCACTGCAGTTACAATCAGGATCGGACTTAACGAGTAACTATTGCTGGGGCCCGAGATAGGCTATTCTGTTTAGACCTCTTGCACTTAAGATTTTAACTTTCTTGTAACAAGTTTTATATCAAAATATAGCAAATAAATATAGATTTCGTTTAATTTTAAATACAGGATGGGCCCTTGGGTCTATTAGGTTAAAACGGCATAAGGCTGGCCTTGAATCCACTGTTTCCGCAACATAAAGTGTTATTATTGTCAAAATTAGACAAACAAGATACGGGAAGAAACGGAGAGGGATAATAGCGTTGCTAAAACACATGCAAAGTACAGATCGAATGTTCTGAAGGTATGTCTTCTTTACAATTGACAATACCGCAACAGAAAAACAATTGGTGTGAACAGGTAGGAAGATACATGCATCTCCACATTTTTTTTTATTTTTATTTTTTAAGATGTTTGCTACTTTCCTTTACGTAGCACGCGCCTTTCAACCATTTATCATATACATGGAATTGTTGGTTATATCAGGACGTCATTTCTTTAAAGTGCTATTTTCTTGATTGGGTTTATTATACGGTTTGTACTGTATTATTCCTCACAATTGGGTTTTTTCTTTTAGTTAATAGTTCAGTTTGTTGTGTTGTTCAGAAGCATACTTGTGTCTCTATACTGGCATGAATGTAATATTGGTTTAGGGTTTATTTATGTACTTTTTTTTTTTACTGGGCTGTGTTATTCCTTTCTGAAAACGTTGTTTTGACTATTTGTGACGAAATCAGTAGTGTAATTTTTTAATTCTCATTCACTCCGGCAGTATCTCTTCATTTTTCTCACTCATTGTCCTATTATTTGGCATATTTATTGCCCTTACATTCTTTTACTGTGGCCACTCGCCAGACGTATTTACGTTCCGCCAGGTGAACTATGGTAATATCGTAACAATACTCAGTCATTATCACCGATCAGCGGCTATTACGTTTATCTCTTTGAGCCGGCTCGCCACCTTTTGATACAGACGGCACACGTGAGGAGAGATAGCGACCTCGACGTAATTCATTTCCGGGGCCAGCGACAATAAGGCAATTAACAGCTGGGTTGTGGCTTGTCAGTCTGATAAAACCAAATTGTTTGTCTAAGCTGCCCGCGACCCTTTTGTTTGACTGTATGGAGAAGGCAAAAAAACACGGGCGATAATGAGATAATCGTTACACGGGACCATCCTGGTGTAAGATTATTACCAATACCCTGTCTGGGGAAGACCATATTTGAAGGTAGCATCGGGACATCAAGTGAGTTCCCAGATTTGTTTGTGAGTTGGCGGAAATATTACCGCATTATTTGAAAGAGGTCACGCGTTGGAATATTAAATGTAATATTTTAAACACGTTAGGGATATTTTGAATTAAAACACCCCAACCCATATAATGCTAAAGAGCTCACAATTGATTTGATTTGAGAGCCGGAATATGCTTGGGTTCTCATTGGCAAGTTTTCCGGGAAGTACAATCTGGGATTTGAACTGAGAATGAGATATATAATATAGCGAAATTGGAGACACAGATCAGAGACGGCATCGCATCGTCAAATGAGCAAACTCCCAGAAGCCAGTGAGACATCAGACTTCTTCTTCTACGATCCTTAGCTGCCGACCATCAAAGCAGTCAGTGGCCATCACGCCTAGTGGCGTCTTGTAGGGCAACAACAAATTGATTCCACTTTGCTCGGTCGGCGGCCATCCTTCGTACAGTGACCCAACTCTGGTTCATTCTTTGCATCTCAGCCTCCACAGTGCTCCGCAAAGTTGTTTTTGGTCGGCCTCTCTTTCGTTTTCCTTCAGGGGTCCATAGCATAGCTGTTCTTGTGATGGCATCGGGTCTCTTCTGAGGACATGGCCAACCCAGCTCCAGCGACGGCCAGCTATGATGGTGTGCATGTCCTCTTGCTTGCTACGAGTAAGCAGATCTTGGTTGGTGATGGTATTCGGGCCAAAAGATTCGGTGAATTTTTCTTAGGCAAGTTGTGGGAAAAGAGGACAATTTCGACATTTCCTTCTCTGTAACTCTCCAGCATTCCGCACCATAGAGAAGCACAGAAAGCACACAGCTCTGATATAATCTTAATTTTGTGCTTGTGCTGTATTGAGAGGATTTCCAAATTTTGTTTAGGCCAAAAAAAGCTGTTCTTGCCTTATTCATTCTGATGTTGATGTCTATGCCTGCCCCGCAGTCTGGTGTTACTATGCATCCTAGGTATGTGAAGGTGTCTGTCGGTACCAGTTGCTGATTCCTTACTGATATAGGCTCAGGGTTGCTCACATTGAGCGTCATGACCTCTGAATTCTGTAAATTGATGTTCAAGCCCACCTGCTGGCTAAACGTATTAAGTCTATCCGTTTTTTCCTGGATATGTTGATGTGAATGTGCTAGTAGTGCAATGTCATGTGCATATTCCAGATCTTCCAATGTAGAAAATGTAGTGCATCTTATTCCTCTTGGACTGCCTTCTGTTGTCTGGCGCATCACTAAATCTATTACTGTTAGACATCAGACTTAGAATGCCATAATTTTAAGTTACAGATCAAGTATTTGTGCAACTTTGGAAGTTCGTGGTTACAAGCTATCAGACGGTTTGAAGTACTAACGTTACTACGCCGCTAGTGTGAGAGACGTGCAGCAACACTGACCACCTACATTGGACGAGTTGTTAAAGACTTTATATTCATTGAGGGTCAGATAAATGTTTAAAGCTCTCATATACACGCCTGGTATTTTCAGACGTGCATCTGAGCACAGCAATAATATGTTTTGTAATGTTATTTGCGTACGACCGTGCACCATTATTATACGGGGTATGGAGCGTGTGACGTGTATTGGAAAAGAGCCTACAGTAATCTGACAGCTTATTGTAACCTTATAGCTGCTCTCTGAGTTGCTAGCTAAACATGCATTATTCTAACTGTCTATTTCGGCAACTCACCCTTTTGTGTCCGTCCTCTTTTCTGTAAACACGGGCTAACGCAGTGTTTACAATCTTCGTTGACCTGTCAGTCATAACAGAAACAAATCACGCTTTGTTTTACCACGCTCCACTCAAGCAAACTCATCTGTCAATCATATAATACTTGACAGACAGCACGTATGAGAGAGACAGATAACAGACGTCTTTGAAGTTTGCTCAGGAGAAATTTAAAAATCCCTAATATCAATTGATCTCGGAACACGAGCATTCTACAGGTAAAACCGCTAGGAGAGCAGAAAGTCGTTGATGTCGGTCACCACTCCAGACGAGAACCTCTGGAAGACCGAAACGTAAGCCGTTATCTTGCATCTCTGCTTCTGAATTTTTATCCCACACAGTAGTGCAAATTAACGCTATTAGAGATGAAAAGAAATCCAATCCCATGATATATATATATATATATATATATATATATATATATATATATATATATATATATATATATATATATATATATATATATATATATATATATATATATATATATATATATATATATATATATATATATATATATTGCTGTTTTCTTTAACCCAACCATCAGTGTCAGTCAGAATTTGAGAAGAAGGTCTAGCGCGTAGTCATAACCATTTCTTGTGGATTATTGTTTAAAAGTGATTCGTGGAGATTTTTCATTCTGGATTTTCTGGTAAATAGTTTTAAGTGTTAGAGGTATTTTACAGTGATAGCATTTAAAGTTAAACACTTAAATACTTTACAGTTAAATACTTCACTTAGATCTTTTTCTTTGCTAGTAAGGCGAATTAAATAAAATAACGCGTAGCGAGTTTCATAACCAGATATTCAATTAAAATGTTAGACCACGACACCCGACACTACATAGCTGAGACGAGACGGTAATTTGTGTTTACAGTGTAGACGGACGGAAACACTTAAACTCTTCAGGAGAGAGAGAGATAAACAAGACGGTTAACCAGACCGGATTTAGATGCGTTAAACGACTGATAGTGGGAGGGAAAAAAATGTTTATATTTCATTTTGTAATTATTATTATTATTATTACAGCGTCTATTTATTTTTAAATGACAAACGACAACTTAACAGACACCGACAATTCACTAGCTACTAAATGATATGTGATACGTTGTACGTAGCACATTGTGAAAAAAAAAATAAATAACACACTGTGATGGTGACGCCAGCCGCGAGACGGAGCGGGGGAGTCTTCATCCTACCCGAATCCGCAGCCAGGGATGTCTCTGTGTGTAAGCGTAGGGAAAACGCCGTGTATCTTTCTAAATTCGTCAGGAGTGACAGAGCGGACGAGAGACTGTCGTGTCCCCGCATATATATATATATATATATATATATATATATATATATATATATATATATATATATATATATATATATATGATGGGGCCGAAAAGGAGACGCCCGCCCCCTACCTGTTTTTGGGCAGATTATTTTCGATGTGCGCGAAGCATTCTGGGTTGTGAAAAGTCTGAAGTAGAAGATATGTAATGAGGCCACAATAATGCCTTTAAATTAAGTTGTGGTGTAGAATTGTGTTATATTAAATAGCTGTAGGTTTTATTTGTGTTTTCGCTATTCCTAAGCGATAATCGCGTGTGATATTTAAGTAGCCAAGATTAATACGCCCAGCGCGCAGTAGTTGAGTGATTAGCCTAGTGCCTATAAAAAGAGATAGCGAACTACAAGCGGGCCTATTTTGCCACAGCCGCCAGAGAGAACAGACGACAGAGCCAAGCTGTAAATGCCTTGAGCACGTGAGTTAATTTAAATTAGAATTAGTTTTATTTAATTCGGAAATAATATCGATGTGGCTATTTTAATGTTGAGTGATATAGATAGATGTGTTTCCAAAGGAAATGTCTTTTTAGGACATTATAATTTAGTCTTGAAATGATAGATGAGTGAAAATAATGTTTGATAGGTTTTATTAGGCACGCAAAGCCTAAATCCAGATGTGAGAATGTAGTATCAAGTATTTCATCCATCAGACCGGGCAAATTTAGTAGGAGAGTGTTTTATACATGAAACTGGACAGAAATGTTATCAGAAACTGCAATTTAGATAATATTAACTAGTTGGAAAGATGGCAACAGGGAGAGCCACGTGGTGATTGTATAAAAGCGGCGCGAGGGGTCTGCGGTAACACTCTTAGTTATCACTTAATGTTACGCAGTTTTATATTGTGTGAATTGAGACGGGGGTGGGAAGCAGATAAAGATAATGTTCCCCAGTAAAGGAAAGAGAGAGTTTTCTTGGTAAATGTTACGCCATGTGGCACGTTGTGTATTTAGTCCCAGTTTGGCTTAAGTCGAGAATAATTATATTGTATTCTTTATGTAAGAGTAATTTAGTGTATTTCACGTTTATTGATAATTCTACTGTATATTTAATGGGTTACTGTGAGGTGAGAATATGTATTCAGATTTCTGGAGAGCGCGAGGCCACTCCTTTGTTGAGACATGTGTTTCTCTGGTTGCTCCCGGCGGAGCATGGAAACACCAATGTGGCTGGTGTCTATCACAAGCCGACAAGAAGCATTTTTATGCTATGGCAGTGATTTGTTTCGGTAACGATGTGTTTCATGTGATGAGATTCCCAGTCGCACCAGTGGTCATATACGACACGCTTGTTGCCAGGCGCACCAGTCGTCACATACGACATGCTTCAGAATGCAGTAGCGAATACTGATGTGGATCGGTTACGAGGTAGTAGCTTATTCTCGTTACTGAGAGTATTTGTTGTACATATAGTTGAATATTATTTTATGTCCATTTTATGATTATTTAATTATGGTTATGTGAGGAATGGTTGTGAGAGCACGCGGGCTCACTTCAAGATATATATTTCTCTTCTCCGCTCCTGAGGGAGCATGGGGCCAACAGTGTGGTTTGCCTTCATATTAAGTATTCATATGCTAGGGCAGTAGTGGTTTTGGTAGCAATCTGTGTTACATGGTGAGGTTGCCAGCCTCATGCACAACACCATACTAGTCGCATTGGACGACATGCATGAGTGTGTGTGTGTGTGTGTGATAGTTGAGTGTGTCAGGTGGCGGCGTAGGACAGTTTGACAGGTGAGAGCGTGGTGTTTCTCATTCAGTGTTATATTATGATTTTAACTATTCTGTGCTTTGTTTGCTTCTTCAGATTAGCATCGGGCACTGTTGGGTGTTTTGTTTTGTTTTGTTTGGTTTTGTGATGTTCGCTAGTTTATTTGTTTAATGTTTGCTTTGTCACTGAATGGGTTATAAAAATAAATATAGCCCCTGCCTCTAGAATCAAGAGTTTTATTGTTGTTCGGGTCGGTGCGAGTGTGACAAGAGAGTGATCACACATCACAATATAATCATCATCATCATCTCGCCCACCCCATCACAATTGGCGTCGTCGGCAGGATCAGGCAGACAGTGACACTGAGCAAACAGCAAACTAACAAATATTGTAAACACCCAGCAGTGCATTCCTGCAGCAAGATGGCTAATGCGCATATGAAGGTTCTGTACGTGGAGGAGCCAGAGATAAGGTTGTTTAGTGGAGAGGGGAGGCCCACTTGGCAAGAGTTTGTGGGAGATGTGGAAGCCGCGTGGAAGGTGGCGCCTTTTTGTGCAGAAGACAAGTTAGACATGATATGGAACAACGTTACGAAATGGGTATCTAGAGAATTACGGATACATGGCGGGGCCAAGGCCAGCCCTGAGCAGTTACTGGAAATTGTCAAAAAAGCCTACAGCGAGCAACCACAAGTCAGTGAGGTGAACAGGAATTTCCCTTGGGAATATGCTGTTTATGGTGAAAGTAAAAAGCCTGAGACACTGGTCCAGATAGCAAGTGCAGAAGTCAAGAAGGAGGAGGAGGCACTCAGAGCAGAATTATCCTTCCTAAAGTCCCAGATAGCACAGATGTCAGAGTCCAGTTCGCCAGCACAAAAGGAGGTGCAGAGAAAGAGAGCACCATGCCAGCCGCGGGAACAGCCAACGCAAGACGAGGAGGTGTGTCCGCAGGAACCTCAACTAGACCTTCTTGCGTGTGAGAGTCAGGCTGTTGCCAAGGAAAGCTGTGAGCTGACAGCACCGATAAACGCAGTGGCACCGACAAGGCGAAAAGGGATGTGCAAGTGGTATAGTGTCCACAGGGGATGGGGGTTCATCACGCCAGATGATGGAGGTATTGATGTATTCGTACATCAGACCAAGATCTACAGAAAGGGATTCCGGAGTCTGGCGAAGAATGAACGAGTAGAGTTTGACAGCAAACCATCGGTCCAGGGCATGGAAGCAATTTATGTATGCGGCATTGGCGGTCAAGAGTGTAAGGGCAGCAGGAAGCGACCCATGGCACAGAGGAAGCCCAGAAAGATAAGATGTTACAATTGTGGAGACATATCAGACCACATGGCAGCCAAGTGCCCTCAAGGCCCGCTTCCGAAGAGATGTTTTCGATGCAAGTCAACTGAACATTTGATAGCCGCCTGTCCCTCAAAGAGCTCTTTCCCGAGACGTGCTACCGCAACCAGGTTTCCTTCCTGGTGCAAGCCAAGAGATGACCGTGACAACTGTCACCCTAAGGGCGCCGAGAAGATTGGTAGTCGGTTAGGGGAGGAAACTCGTCTTAAGCAGAGAGGAGGGAGTGCAAGTCAAGGTTCAGAGGAGGAGACACATCAAAAGCAGATAGTGGGGAATGTTGGCCACCGTCCACGCAAAACGAGTGCCAAGCACGTCAGGAGCAATCCCCCTACAGATTCGACAGCTACAAGCACTGACAGGCAGACGTTACGGGCAGGCAGCGATGCGGCACAGGTGTGCGAGTCTTCTAGACCACAGCAACGGCCAGCCCGACAACGTACAACCGGGGACATAACGACCAAGAGGGTCCCCAGCCGAGTTGTACCGAATACAGAATCTGAGCCCAAAACATCGCCGCTGAGAAATAATCAAACGCAGCACCAACGATCTAAGAGATGTCGACTGAAGCGCCAGAGGTAGTGATGTTGTCGGGACGACAACAAAATCAGGAGGGAGATGTGTGATGGGGCCGAAAAGGAGACGCCCGCCCCCTACCTGTTTTTGGGCAGATTATTTTCGATGTGCGCGAAGCATTCTGGGTTGTGAAAAGTCTGAAGTAGAAGATATGTAATGAGGCCACAATAATGCCTTTAAATTAAGTTGTGGTGTAGAATTGTGTTAATTTAAATAGCTGTAGGTTTTATTTGTGTTTTCGCTATTCCTAAGCGATAATCGCGTGTGATATTTAAGTAGCCAAGATTAATACGCCCAGCGCGCAGTAGTTGAGTGATTAGCCTAGTGCATATAAAAAGAGATAGCGAACTACAAGCGGGCCTATTTTGCCACAGCCGCCAGAGAGAACAGACGACAGAGCCAAGCTGTAAATGCCTTGAGCACGTGAGTTAATTTAAATTAGAATTAGTTTTATTTAATTCGGAAATAATATCGATGTGGCTATTTTAATGTTGAGTGATATAGATAGATGTGTTTCCAAAGGAAATGTCTTTTTAGGACATTATAATTTAGTCTTGAAATGATAGATGAGTGAAAATAATGTTTGATAGGTTTTATTAGGCACGCAAAGCCTAAATCCAGATGTGAGAATGTAGTATCAAGTATTTCATCCATCAGACCGGGCAAATTTAGTAGGAGAGTGTTTTATACATGAAACTGGACAGAAATGTTATCAGAAACTGCAATTTAGATAATATTAACTAGTTGGAGAGATGGCAACAGGGAGAGCCACGTGGTGATTGTATAAAAGCGGCGCGAGGGGTCTGCGGTAACACTCTTAGTTATCACTTAATGTTACGCAGTTTTATATTGTGTGAATTGAGACGGGGGTGGGAAGCAGATAAAGATAATGTTCCCCAGTAAAGGAAAGAGAGAGTTTTCTTGGTAAATGTTACGCCATGTGGCACGTTGTGTATTTAGTCCCAGTTTGGCTTAAGTCGAGAATAATTATATTGTATTCTTTATGTAAGAGTAATTTAGTGTATTTCACGTTTATTGATAATTCTACTGTATATTTAATGGGTTACTGTGAGGTGAGAATATGTATTTAGATTTCTGGAGAGCGCGAGGCCACTCCTTTGTTGAGACATGTGTTTCTCTGGTTGCTCCCGGCGGAGCATGGAAACACCAATGTGGCTGGTGTCTATCACAAGCCGACAAGAAGCATTTTTATGCTATGGCAGTGATTTGTTTCGGTAACGATGTGTTTCATGTGATGAGATTCCCAGTCGCACCAGTGGTCATATACGACACGCTTGTTGCCAGGCGCACCAGTCGTCACATACGACATGCTTCAGAATGCAGTAGCGAATACTGATGTGGATCGGTTACGAGGTAGTAGCTTATTCTCGTTACTGAGAGTATTTGTTGTACATATAGTTGAATATTATTTTATGTCCATTTTATGATTATTTAATTATGGTTATGTGAGGAATGGTTGTGAGAGCACGTGGGCTCACTTCAAGATATATATTTCTCTTCTCCGCTCCTGAGGGAGCATGGGGCCAACAGTGTGGTTTGCCTCCATATTAAGTATTCATATGCTAGGGCAGTAGTGGTTTTGGTAGCAATCTGTGTTACATGGTGAGGTTGCCAGCCTCATGCACAACACCATACTAGTCGCATTGGACGACATGCATGAGTGTGTGTGTGTGTGTGATAGTTGAGTGTGTCAGGTGGCGGCGTAGGACAGTTTGACAGGTGAGAGCGTGGTGTTTCTCATTCAGTATTATATTATGATTTTAACTATTCTGTGCTTTGTTTGCTTCTTCAGATTAGCATCGGGCACTGTTGGGTGTTTTGTTTTGTTTTGTTTGGTTTTGTGATGTTCGCTAGTTTATTTGTTTAATGTTTGCTTTGTCACTGAATGGGTTATAAAAATAAATATAGCCCCTGCCTCTAGAATCAAGAGTTTTATTGTTGTTCGGGTCGGTGCGAGTGTGACAAGAGAGTGATCACACATCACAATATAATCATCATCATCATCTCGCCCACCCCATCATATATATATATATATATATATATATATATATATATATATATATACACGCACACACATATATATACACATAGAGTGGTAGCATTTTCCCATAAATGTTTCTTGTATTTTTACAAGTGGACGAACCAGCGATCTTTTCTTTTCCTTTTCCATTTCCATGGTTAAGCGTGTACAAGACGAAGATACCGTATGACTATAAATTATCCTACTGGACTTACAAAATCCAGGATACTATTTTATCAGCCAACAGTGGCGTATACCTGAAACATTATTATTTTCCCCAACACCTGACAGCTGTAATCAAAGTGGAGTACTAATAAATACAGTAGGCAAGGCTGACCCTCTGGCAAAGACTGGGCCCAATAAACCAATTAACCTACCGTACGACAGCGCGGTATGACGCAGTGATTTGTTGCTATACGGGCAACGTACTTGAGATATATCCGCATAACTATCGTCGTAAATAGACGTGATTGATTAATCTGTTCTTACCCAAGTCTAGGGAAGACACTGTTATGGAAGTAATTATGATCATCTGAAAGATGAATCTGCCATCAATGGTACCTATACCTTGTAGCGGTATGGCAGCTTGCGTACCCTGACAATCCCCAGAGCTATGCCAGTGGGAGTTTTACTCCTGGTAGGTTCAACCAAGCTGGACTGGTCTGTGTGGGTAGGGGTCAGACAAAAGCTGGTACCCTGGTCCTCCAGGTTGGGGGTTTTAGCATAGGGCTGACACCCCTGTCTGTGTAAAAAAAAAAAAACAATGAAGTTACGGAAACAATAATAAATGAACAAACTTTGCTGCGGGATGGACATTCGGAGTCTGTGGCTCGTATGACTGTCAGTGGTAAAAGCCGAAAGGAAGCCACTGACATGAAAACGGATGTCCTGACCACCAAACAGGATACAAGAATTGGTTTTTGGAATGTCAGGACAATGTACGAGACAGGTAAACTAAGACAGGTCACGGCAGAAATGAGAAACTATGGGTTACACATTCTAGGGATAAGCGAGAGCTGATGGACAGGGGCAGGAAAAGTTAAAACAGCAACAGGAGAAACAGTACTTTACTCTGGAAGAGAGGATGGACAGCACAATGAACGCGTAGCCATTATTCTACAGAAAGGAATAGAAAGGACATTACTGGAATGGAAACCCATCAACAACAGACTGATAAGATTAAGATTGAGAGGGAGATTCCCCAACACTACAATAATACAATGCTACGCACCAACGAATGATAGCGATGAGGAGGTCAAGGATGAATTCTATCAACAACTGCAGAAAGAAATGGAAGACACACCTAGATATGATCTTGTTATAGTAATGGGAGACCTCAATGCGAAAGTTGGTACACACAATACATATAATGAAAGAACAATGGGGAAATGCGGCAGCGGAACAGCAAACGAAAATGGGGATAAACTAATAAGTTTCTGTAGCATTAACAACCTGGTCATTGGAGGAACACTCTTCCCACATAAAGAAATTCACAAATTAACATGGGAATCACCAAATGGTCGGGACAGAAACCAGATAGACCACATCATGGTTAACGGTAGATGGAGACATGCATTACAAGATGTGAAGGTAAGAAGAGGTGCAGATGTGGGAAGTGATCACCATTTAGTAGTAGCAAAACTGAAAGTGAAACTAAGAAGGGCTGCACCAACTGTAACTACACAGAAAAGGTTTGACATCAGCAAATTGAAGGACTCCCTTACCAGAAAAGCTTTTGCGGCCGACATAAAGAAACGATATCAATTTGCCAAAAGTCAGGAAAAGACATTGACTGATGATATAGACCAGAAATTCAACACCATTTCAACAATATATAAGGAAAGCAGCAAATCATGCTTGGGATTCCAGGAAAGGAAGAAGCAAGACTGGATAACACCAGAAACATTAAACACCATAACGATGAGAAAGGAAATGAAAAGAAAGAAAACAGAAGCGAAGTCCCCCAGGTTAAAGCAACTATATAGCGAACAGTACAGTCAGCTGGACAAGGAAGTTAAACGCCAAACCCGAGCCAACAAAAGGAATTTCCTAGACGATCTTGCAAGACAGGCAGAGGAGGCAGCACTGAGAAATGAACAAAGCACAGTATACAAAATAACTAAATTCATCAGCGGAAAACGAGGTGCAAACAATATTACATTAGTAAGAGATAAGCAAGGTAATCTCATCACGACAGCAGAGGGACAGGAAACAAGATGGGCAGAGCACTTCAGAGAAACTCTGAACAAGGAACCACCAGAGACACAATTGAATGTTCCTGAAGCTGAAAACGATCTAGATGTGAATACAGACATTCCACGAAAAGAAGAAATCATCACAGCAATCAAAGGGTTAAAGAACGGCAAAGCTCCTGGCCATGATAACTTAAATGCAGAGCTATTTAAGACAGACCCTGAGCTAGCAGCAGAACTATTAGAACCACTATTTGCACAAGTCTGGAAAACGGGGACAACACCATCAGAGTGGAACAAAGGAATAATTGTCAAATTGCCCAAGAAGGGAGATCTTGCAGACTGCAATAATTGGAGAGGAATCACTCTTCTCTCAGTTCCCAGCAAAATACTAGGCAGGATAATTATACAGAGAATTTCAAAGGCAGTAGACCACAAACTGAGGAAAGAACAAGCAGGATTTAGAAAGAACAGGAGATGTGTAGATCATATATTCACTCTCAGGAACATTATAGAGCAGTGCTCAGAATGGCAAAGACAGCTTTACATTAATTTCGTTGATTTTGAAAAGGCTTTTGACAGCATACATAGGGACAGTTTATGGAAAATACTGAGGGCTTATGGAATTCCAAGCTGCATAGTGTCAATCATAAAAAGCCTCTATGCCAACTTTACGTGTAGTGTTGGGCAGAGCAACCTAACCTTTGAGGTGAAGACAGGAGTACGACAGGGATGCCCCTTATCAACCACTCTATTTTTAACAGTCATAGACTGGGTGATGCGCCAGACAACAGAGGGCAGTCCAAGAGGAATAAGATGGACAACATTTTCTACATTGGAAGATCTGGAATATGCAGATGACATTGCACTACTAGCACATTCACATCAACACATCCAGGAAAAAACGGATAGACTTAATAAGTTTAGCCAGCAGGTGGGCTTGAACATCAATTTAAAGAAGTCTGAGGTCATGACGCTCAATGTGAGCAACCCTGAGCCCATATCAGTAAGGAATCAGCAATTGGTACAGACAGATACCTTCACATACCTAGGAAGCATAGTAACACCAGACGGCGGGGCAGGCAAAGACATCAACATCAGAATGAATAAGGCAAGAACAGCCTTCTTTAGCCTAAACAACATCTGGAAGTCCTCCCAATACAGCACAAGCACAAAATTAAGATTATATCAGAGCTGTGTGCTTTCTGTGCTTCTCTATGGTGCGGAATGCTGGAGAGTTACAGAGAAGGAAATGTCGAAATTGTCCTCTTTTCACACAACATGCCTAAGAAAAATTCACCGAATCTTTTGGCCGAATACCATCACTAACCAAGATCTGCTTACTCGTAGCAAGCAAGAGGACATGCACACCATCATAGCTGGCAGACGCTGGAGCTGGGTTGGTCATGTCCTCAGAAGAGACCCCGATGCCATCACAAGAACAGCTATGCTTTGGACCCCTGAAGGAAAACGAAAGAGAGGCCGACCAAAAACAACCTGGCGGAGGACTGTGGAGGCTGAGATGCAAAGAATGAACCAGAGTTGGGGCACTGTACGAAGGATGGCCACCGACCGAGCAAAGTGGAATCAATTTGTTGTTGCCCTACAAGACGCCACTAGGCGTGATGGCCACGACTGCTTTGACGGTCGGCGGCTAAGGATCAAAGAAGAAGAAGAAGAAGAAAGATGAATATGCTCTTCTTGAGGAAGCTATGCCAAGAAGCTTTTATTGTTATTATTTAGCCAGAAACGGCTCGTTTTAAGTATCTCGCCTCCGATACTTGGTCTCCTGCAATGTTATGGCAGAGCTTCAGCTTGGCCAGATATGTCAAGTTGCTAGTGGGTCCCACTAACGCTAGGAGCTGATTGGAGCGTAATGGAATATAAATAACTACTCAAAGAATATTAACATGGTCATTTCGTCAAAACCATGTATACTACCAATCCGTTGCCGTCGAGCTTCCGCTAACCTTGATGTGATAGCGGCTAGTGCTGTCAGTCAACGCCTCTGGTGAATGTAATTTTGCTATGTACATTTTGGCCATCTCTACGCTATTGAGGATGTTCTGAACTACTGTTATAATCTCGTCAAGAATAAAGTATGTTATCGTCCATAACTTTTCCAACGAGTGCAGAGTTTATACGTTACCATTCGGTCATGCTGTGTTGACCCATCCAGAGTTACCGGGTTCCATCATTATTATACAGATCATCAACATTCGGCAAAGAAAAGCGGCCCACATCATATTCGCGTGATTAAGAAGCATATGGGCCACATTACCGGGCCCGACCGATTAGTCTATTTCAATGACTCCATAAGAGATGAAGAAAACCCACCGGTAACAGTACTTGGTGGCCAGAATACAAGAGAACATTTTGTCAAGTACATATGCTCCTACGAATTCCTGCATCGTTTGTTTCAAGATACGTCGACTAATCTACAAGAAAATACTATCAACGACATCGCTGTATTGAAAATTACTTATTTAACGGTCGACCTTACTGACCTCTACGTGGTCAACCCGTATCTTTGATCAAGTTATATCGTGAGGGTCAACGATGGATCGTAGTACTGATAATCTATTGCTCCCAGGCAGCACCCGATACCTGTCGACGCATCCGTGAAAGGACGATTTTTTTTCAGATAAGTGGCTTATTGTTATGTATGCTCTTTGTCACTGCTGTTTGTTTTGGTAGAGCCTTTCTTTTATTATGTCCTCATTTGATCTAAATGTTCTATGTTCGATGTGCTATGCGGGAAGTTTGGGTGGAGACCTACATAGGATTTATGGCAGTTTCACACCAGGGCCCACGTTAGGCGTTCTTTAGGGACTTTTGCTGATTTCCCGCAGTGGAAATTCCGGCTTATATTTGCCGAAGGATTTCGGCCCACTGTGCTTGGTTGTCTGTGATACCTTAGTGTTTAGGCGTAACGTATTGTTTTATTGTTGTTATTGTAGTATTTTACGTGCTTTAGTTTATTGATTGGTTTTGTGTGTTACCGTTCTTCTCCACCTTACTATTGCTTATTTTTATACAAATTTTGTGTTTATACATTGTGCAGTCTCTTTTTACTTTGATTCTGATTTATTTCTTTAGTTGATCATGCGAACGTTTTCATTCGTACTTCGGTATCTTGTCTTCTTGTCAGTTGTCCTCTTTATCTTCATCGTATATTGTCTGTCTTATATGCTCTATAATTCTTTTTGGTCATATGCATGCTTTGTTGATTGATATTTAATTATATTGTAATATTAGCATTCCTGAAATTAATTGGAATTTAAACATAGGTTCGGTGGACAAGAACCTGCCTCAAATTAGTTGGTACACTTAGTACAATATAGACGTGTTAGGACTAAGTAAGTCTTATACAGCCTTTCAGTATGTTTACTCTGGAGGATCTTATCAAGGAGGGTGAGGAGGAAGGATTACATGGCCCAGATCTTGATGAATTTGTCATGGACCGTTTCTTGTGTCCGGCGGCATCAGATCTAGGGGATTTTGCGAATTTTCATTTTCATTCTGTTCATCATATAAAAATAGCTAGGGAACTAGCTGATTTACTACGTATGGATCTTCGTATTTATCTGGAACGATACACCCATGTAATCATGATCATGTATTCAAAAACGTGCGACACGCAATACTAGACGAACATGGTCATGAGAAGCAGATAAAAGACGAAATACGGTGTGAACAGGAAAATGAGAAATTATTAGAAGATATTGCTGAGGAGAGGAAATTACATAAGATACAGTCCAATCTTGACAGTGAAAAATTGAACAGATTAGAATTGGTGCTTACAGGTTCAAATGCTGCATTAAATTCAGCCTTATATTTAAAAAAAACAGCTTTGGAAGCTGAGATAGAAGACAAAAATGTCGAAGTGAAAACTCTCACTCAAAAAGTCGACCAATGGAAAGAGAAGTGTGAGAAATTTGATCTGGTATCTCAGAAAAATGAAGTTTTGGAGTCTGAAATTGCGAAACTCAGAGAAAAGGTTTCATAGGTGGCTCATCTGGAATCAGATGCTCAGACACGAGTAATGGGGGAACCTCAATAATGAAAATTCAGGGCCTCAACTCGATAGTGACTATAAGAGCAAATTGACAGCAATTGAATAAGAAAATGGAGACTTAAAATGCCTTCAAAGTCACCATAAAAATGGGATTCATGCAGAGGTCGCTACTACCGAGAGATTCCTCCCTGAAGAGATAAGTAAAAATTCTAAACTCGGAAAAGTAGGTGAAAGACAAATTGAAGAAATATCGCAAAAAGATCTAAAGATTTCTAAGTTAAGAAAAAGAATTGATGGATTGATTGATGTGATTTTAGACAATAATGTTTTATCATGCAGTCGCTATGACTATGCCGGCAGTACTAAGTGTGATATGAACGGGTTCACACGCCCGAAAAAAATAAAATTATCTTTCCGAGGTCATTATAATTTCCCTCGAAATAACTATACTGCCTCTAATAAGAGTGATTCTCGGAACAGGCCAAAAACAGTGATCCTATTGTGACAGTCGGTCCTTTAAATCACGGTAAAACCTCTGAGAGAGTTAAGGTAAGGGATCCACAGACACAACGTACATCGAATTTTTAGAGTACAGGTAAAGTTGTCACATGGGACAAAACAATTACTACTCGTTGTCAGACTAATAATGTTAATAACAATGAGTATACAAACCTACCTGTTGTTGCGTTGCGGGTCTTACTATTTTGATATTGAATTTTAATATGTGTTAACCGACTGATTACTCTGACCAAGAAGACTGCTAGGGTTGAACCACAAGACCACGAATACAGTTGACTTTCACCATGTCATAATAACGTCACCAAGGCGAAGTGGAAAACGAATTCAATATTTAATGGTTACTTGAGATGCTGCTCCACATGTATTTTGAAATAAGCCCATATATGTATCATGGCTTAACATATGCAGTCGTTGAAAAGTCTCTGTACGGTCGTAGCTCAAAACAATGTTCTTTGATAGACTTATAAGTTTTATTACTTCAGACTCACTTGATACGCACCATCCATTCTCCCTTATAAAATATAGCTAGATACATCTCACAGAAGTATATTGATGCACTAGTGATGGTACATAATAGGGATATGTCACAATATGATATAAATTTCATGAGCTCAGAGACATACGTCCACTCGCCATAAGCTACACACATCGAGGATTCTGCAGACGATCTCTGACGTTTGCTCATCCAAACCTTCACGTCTGCCAAACTCCACCTCGAGGCAATGACGCCACTTCCTGTGTTACCCAGGACTACGTATAATAAACAAACGAGAAGCTTTGTCGAACCATCTAATGATATCGACAAAAATGTTATGAATTTTACTCATAACACCTGTGCACAGTGGTATCAATGGTACTGTTACTCATCATACTCAGCACAGGCAGTATGATGCACCTATTAAGCAAGTCACGACAGGCAGAAAGACAAGAAACCACCATGTCTTTCCCTCGTTAGAGAGAGAGCACACCATCCTCCTAGCGCACGGCTTCTTGCTCATTAAGCAAATGTCGTGGGTTCGACCCCCACATTTGTTGGTATCAATACACGGTCACGCACCTTATTAGTGCGCAACCTACTACCTCATACTCCATGGCATGCAGTAGCTGAGTTTTTTCATTTCACTGCAGACGTCAAGTTTGTACATATTTTGCCATCTCCCAATATCAAGTATAATGAGGATTTAGTTTCCTTTTATACCAATAGCAATGCCCGTATGGTTGTTGAGTGGGACAATGGTGATTATTTTTACCACCGTTCCCTCAATTTGCATTTAGTACCCGATTCTGCTCCATGCAGATATTAATACGTTTATATTTGCATTTTCTTTTTTTTTAAATATCTTTATAAAGCGTTATGCTTTCGGGCTCATGAACGCCCCTCCTTCTTTTGTTTGTATGATGAGGAAAATCCTCTCTCATCGATCCGATATCATCACCTACATAGATGACATATGTCTATTCAGTTCCACTTGGGAGGAACACTCCTTGGGTTTACATTCTCTTCTGGACACTTTACGTCTCCATCACCTATCAGCCTAGCATACTAAGATGCTAATTGCCTTTGAGGAAATTTCATTCGTGCCACAGAACGTTTTCATAATTCTAAAAATGTCACTACTCAAAAAACTAAGAAACAAGTTCGAAGCCTCCTCGGCTTGATCCAATTCTATGGACGCTTCATCTCTAACTTGTCAACTATCACTGCCACTCTTTCTAGTCTGTTAAAGATAGGGTCGCCAAACATAGTTCAGTGGTCACAAGAGTGCCAGGTCACTTTAGATAGATTAAAATGTTATTTTCATCTGCACCTATTTTACGACTCCCAAACAAAAACATTTCTTTCATTCTTCGCACAGATGCTTCGAATAGGGGAACCACTCATGTTATCACTCATGCAGAGCTACTCAGGAACACTCCACCCAGTTATTTTCGTGTCTCGGAAGTTGACTGAAATAGAACGGCGCTACTCCGTTGTGGACCTGGAACTGCTGGCACTTGTATGGTCCATTCTAAAGTTGCAACGATTTCTACTAGGTGCTCACTTTGTGGTAGAAACAGACCAGCGAGCTCTTACAGCACTCAAAAGCAAAGACTTGAAAATTTCCAGATCGGCGCGTTACTCTATCGCCCTGCAGCCTTTTCACTTTGACCTGAAAGCCATTCGTGGAACAGACAACGTCTTGGCAGACTTACTTTCACGCTGCCCACAAGATACTTCTGATACACTGGAAGACTTATCTTCTTGAAACATTTTTTTCACTTATGCTGTTACAGTACGTTTGTGACTTACGTTATGAATCGTGACTACACCAAGAACTCCACGTTATTAGTGTCCAGCTTACATAAGTGTACATGAAGTGGTTTATTAGAACTACTAACTATATCGTTTAGGACACTGGCTTTCATTGACTATTGTGGTTTTGATTAACATTTCCAACGTACTCAATAGACAAAGTTATGATTAACTTGTTAGTTAACTATATAGAATAATCCGCCATGACACTTTTATTATAGTGATTTAAATTATTAAGTGACAAAATGTGGCGGTTATTTGAACATTTCAGCATTTCTTAAGTGATTATTATCATAAACTCTTAAGAACGTTTTCTAGCTACAAGGCTTAGTTTAACTACAATTCATCCACAGTACATGACTAGTATGATTATGATCTTTAAAACAAATATACACTTGCCTTATAAAAACAGAAAGACTCATTATTGTAGGGAAGCGCAACATTCATTTCTGACATATTACATGCGCATTACTATACTCATCAGATTATAAGAATAACTTATAATTTTAAAATTTATTAGTATACTTACTTACTTAGTCGTTCCCCTTCTACCGTGAGGTGTAGAGGTAAGTATACTTCTTATGCAATTAGTATACCTTAGAATGTGTTGTTTATTCACGTTCTGAGTTATTCCGATTTTAATTTCATTTCTTTTTACGTTAATAACGAGTCGCAACGCAGTTATTTGCTATGTTGGCATGATTTGTCACCGTTTTCAAATTTTTACCATTTATGATTATTCTTCGTTTCGTGTCTTTTGTTCTTTACTTCATCGACTGATATACATAGTTGATCTATGTCTATTTTTCTTTTCTTTTTTTTTCATCATCTTTTTGAATTCTACATTAATTTCGTGCAACCAATTTCATCTCGTGTTTATTCCTATCTTCACTGATGATATTATGCTTTTAAGTTGTCTCATAATTGATTATTGTATTACACTAGACAACAGCCAAAATGTATCCGAGACAAAAGTAGCTATTTCTAATTAATTTGAATATGCTGATCACGAATATAAACTTAAAAATCGGGGGTGGTGGTTCAGTAGGCTGGTGGCTCACCTTCCTGGCGCGAATGACCCAGTCCTTCTCTTTTCTATTGCCCTGGCGCGTGATTCACCACTAGACGGATAGCCTTGAGCGCCAATTGCATGATGCAATATGTAGCAGTCATTGCAATCACATTTCCTCCTTGTCATCATTTGCGTTGTGGATTCTGTGAGTGCAGACGTGTCGTTCAAGATGCCTCGTGAATGTGTGAACAGTGCGGATTATTTTTGCTATATTTGTGGACAAATAACTTTGCTATTACAAAGGCGATCCATTACACCGATGATAAAGAAAGGTTACAGCCTTTATTTTGGTTGTGAGATCGGTGACCAGGACTGGTATTAGGCCCCACACATATGTTGTCAATCCAGTGCAAGGAATCTGCGCTGCTGGCTGAACCAAAAAGGACGATCGATGCGTTTTGCAGTTCCAATGGTGTAGAGGGAACCGACAAACCATCTTAATGATTGTTACTTTTGCATGACTCTTCGAATTGGACATGGCATTTCTAAGAAGAAAAAGCGGAATGTGACCTATCCAAATATTCCCTTTGCTATGCGGCCAGTGCCTCACGGGGAAGGAATTCCTGTTCCAGACCCACCAGAATCTTATACTCTGGATGATGAAGACGATAATAAGACCAGTGGACATCCGTCACCTGTGAAAGAATCTACATCAGGAGATCCTGATATCGTGCCTATTGAAGAGTCTGCACAGCCACATAAAATTGCACAGAGTGAATTGAATGATCTAGTGAGAGATCTGGAATTGCCAAAGAATAAAGCAGAGCTGTTGAGGTCCAGACTGCAGCAATGGAATCTTCTAGAAGAGAATGTGCATGTTTCTGTTTCGTGCTCGGCAAAAAGATCTGCTTCCATATTTCAAAACGACAGATAACCTCATTGCTTGCGTTGATGTAGTGGGTCTGATGGCAGCACTACACATCAACTACAAAGACGACGAGGGGAGGCTGTTCATTGATTCGTCCAAGTTGAGCTTAAAAGCTGTGCTGCCCCATAATGGTAACGTTTTACCATCTGTTCCACTCGGGTATGCAGTACACATGAAATAAACGTACAACAACATGAAACAACTGTTACACACCATCAACTATGACAAGTATAAGTGGCAGATTTGTGGTGACCTGAGGGTCATTGCCATCTTGATGGGGCTACAGCAAGGTTACACAAAGTTTTGCTGTTTATTCTGTCTGTGGACAGCCGTGCCAGGACTTCCCACTAAAAGAAAAATGATTAGCCCCAACGACAATCACTTGAACCGGGGAAAAAGAATGTACTTAACGAACCACTTGTAGAATCCAACAAGATCTTGCTCCCTCCTCTCCACATCAAACTTGGACTAATGAAGAATTTTGTTAAGGCCATGGATCGAAATGGGGCAGGATTTTTATACCTTCGTGATAAATTTCCAAGACTTCTTCTTTGATCCTTAACCGCCGACCGTCAAAGCAGTCAGTGGCCATCACGCCTTGTGGCGTCTTGTAGGGCAACAACAAATTGATTCCACTTTGCTCGGTTGGCTGCCATCCTTCGTACAGTGCCCCAACTCTGGTTCATTCTTTGCATCTCAGCCTCCACAGTCCTCCGCCAAGTTTTTTTTTCGTCGGCCTCTCTTTCGTTTTCCTTCAGGGGTCCATAGCAAAGCTGTTCTTGTGATGGCATCAGGGTCTCTTCTGAGGACATGGCCAACCCAACTCCAGCGTCTGCCAGCTTTGATGGTGTGCATGTCCTCTTGCTTGCTTCGAGTAAGCAGATCTTGGTTGGTGATGGTATTCGGGCCAAAAGATTCGGTGAATTTTTCTTAGGCATGTTGTGTGAAAGGAGGACAATTTCGACATTTCCTTCTCTGTAACTTTCCAGCATTCCGCACCATAGAGAAGCACAGAAAGCACACAGCTCTGATATAATCTTAATTTTGTGCTTGTGCTGTACCGAGAGGACTTCCAGATGTTGTTTAGACTAAAAAAGGCTGTTCTTGCTTTGTTTATTCTGTTGTTGATGTCTTTGCTTGCTCCACCGTCTGATGTTACTATGCATCCTAGATATGTGAAGGTGTCTGTCAGTTCCAGTTGCTGATTCCTTTCCAAGACTTAGTGAGGCCAAAATCAAGGAAGGTGTATTTGTCGGTCCACAGATACGTCAGCTCTTCCTAGATCAGCGTTTTGAGGATATCCTCACAGGTGATGAAAAGTTATCTTGGAATGCTTTCCAGCATGTGGCCACAAACGTTCTATGAAACAATAAGGCCGACAATTACCAGGAGCTTGTAGAAACACTCTTGCAGCGCTACGAGACTAGGGTGCAACATGTCTTTGAAATTACATTTTTTACACTCTCATCTGGATTTCTTCCCTGCTAACTGCGGTGCTGTCAGTGACGAGCTTGGGGAACGATTTCATCAGGACATTACTACGCTCGAAAAAAGGTACGAAGGGAAATGGAATGCAGCAATGCTAGCAGACGATTGTTGGACCCCTGTGAGAGAAGCTACAGAAACTCATTACAAGCAACAGGCAAAAAGGCGTCGCTGTGAATCATTTTCGCTATGAACATTATTAGCATATGGTATGTATATGCAAATGTGTAACACTTGTTTTATAGATATTTAAAACACTAGAGCTAATCTGGTGTTTTAACAGCCATTTTCATATTCAGCAGCCCAAACAACATAAAGGTAACTTGGTTTAATCTCAGATACACACAAAAAGTCAAAATTTGTTGTCCAGTGTTATTAGAGATGTGACTGACCTTACTATAGAAGTCCAAAAAAAAAAAATCGTTATATTCATTGAGAGTCAGATAAATGTTTAAAGCTCTCATATACACGCCTGGTATTTTCAGATGTGCATCTGAGCACAGCATTGATATGTTTTGTAATGTTATTTGCGTATGACCGTGCACCATTATTAAATGGGGTACGGCGCGGTATGGCGCGGTATGGCGCAGTGATTTGTTGCTATACGGGCAACGTACTTGAGGCAGATCCGCATAACTATCGTTGTAAATAGACGTGATTGATTAATGTGTTCTTACCCAAGTCTAGGGAAGACACTGTTATGGAAGTAATTATGATCATCTGAAAGATAAATATGCTCTTCTTGAGGAAGCTATGCCAAGAAGCTTTTATTGTGATTATTTAGCCAGAAACCATGTATATTATAAAGCATGTTATCGTCCATAACTCTTTCAACGAGTGCAGAGTTTTTCCGTTACCAGTTGGTCAGGCTGTGTTGACTCATCCAGTTACCGGGTTCCATCATTATGATGATACGTCTGTACGTGTCCTTTTGTGTGATCTCTCACCCCTTCAGCCCTTCGGCAGTATCCTTTCTTTTTCTTCATTTTTCTCACATTGCTTTTATTTGGCATAAATCATGCCTTTTCATTCGTTATTTTCACTATTTTACTCTATGCTGGACATAGCATGGTGAATTCTCTAACACGCCACTCCCCTGTGGCAGTATTTGCTACGGGAGTAATGCGTATCTTATTGTTTCTCACACCACTCCCAGACTGTTGTTACGATTCGCCAGGTTTGGTGACCCGGCCAGCGATAATATTTTATCGTCTAATCTGTCTGACCGCCTGTGGAAATGATGCGGTCAAACATTTGACCCCATTGGAAAGCTGTTGATTATGTTGACACAAGCCGGTATTGTGATACGATGAAAGAAGACCACCCTCTGTGACCAGACATCTGTCTGGCGGAGGCACGCAGATAAAGGTGATAAACAGAGGTGCGCCGGAAGTCTTATGTAACGATGTGACATCACTGTGTAAGAGGCTACGAGTGTTTATTAAATTTAATATTTTCAAATACGCGTGGGATGAGTAATGATAAACTTCCCCACCCAAACAGTGCTAGATAGGTTGGATTGGTTCGCCATAATCTACTATGATTTGATTGGAACTTTCGGCGGAAACACAGCTGGGATTTGAAACTAAGGATTGTGAGATATAATCTAACAAACTCGGAGTCACAGCACACAGACAGACTGCATCGCAGCTGCAACTAAACACCTACTACAAGTCAGAGGAAAGAGGATAGGACTTATCATTCCACAATTATAAGTACCATATCGAGTATTGGGCAACTTTGGAATTTACAAGTAAACCCGCAATTTTAATGCAAGACTGGAAACTTAGGAATTTTATCACAAGGAGTAATAACAGGAATTATAGATTTTCAGACCAAGTGTTTCACCTGTCATAAGAGGAATTATAGATTTCCAGACCACGTGTCTCAACCGTCATAAGAGGAATTATAGATTTCCAGACCAGTTGCTTCACCCGTCATAAGAGGAATTTCTCAGACGTAAGTGATTCGAACAGCATCTAAATACAGGGTTGTGGGTCCATTCTAATCTGCGCCAGGAGAAGTGTGTATTCCTAAAATGTTGGGGTAAGTGTAAACAATTTATTTACTAATGTAAATTTTACAGTTTCTTGCTAAGTGGTTATATATGAGGCTGGCAACCTCAACATATGAAAATAGTATATGCATGAACCACTACGGCAAGAGCTGGTGATTATTTCTGACTAGTCGTGAGTGAAACCCGACAGCAGAGATGATCCCAGAACTCAGACGAGTGTAAGGATGAGTAATGAGTGATGATTACATCACATGTGCCTAAAGTGTATAGAATCATGTTTTGAGATTTATATACCTTTTGTAATTGTAATTCAGGCAAATCATTATCTATGCACTCCAGACGCAATTTCCTAGTTGACACCCAGAAGGATATTGGTGAATTTTCATCAAATTCTCTGAGTTACATTGTGTGCTCGGGAATTTAATTCTTCTGAGAGGTTAACAATCGTGGGTGGAGCGCATGAAAATGGGCCTGTTAGTTTGCAGAGAACAAGTGTACTAAGACATTTGTTTCTTTCTAATTTGTCACAGTTCGTGGTTACAAAACATCAGACTTAAGTACTGATGTTCCTACGCCACTAGTGTGAGAGAAGAATATCAACATTGACCGCCTACAGTCGACGAGATACGTGGAGAAGTGTACTCATCACCAAAAAGAAATGACGGAAATAACAGCTGCAGGACGCATCTAGAGCTAAGTTTTATATAAAAGGCTACAGCAAAAATACTGACATTATTATTAACGCCCAACTAAAACCTCACTGAGGAAACTTTAATTTCAATTTTCACCAAATTTTCCATATTTATTTTCCCATGTTAAACACTACTAGACTATTAAATTTGTTGTATGTTATTTTAAACTAAACAATAATAGTTGATTCAGTTTATGTGTACGAAAGCAAACGTATGATCCAATTTTTCTTGATAAATACATATATAAATATAGAGCCATTACTTATAAGAGGGCATTCGTTGGATTACTCCAACTTGGGGCTTGACGGGCCAGAATCATTGCATAACCCCTTCACAAAAGGCGACGGACAAGATAATAAGTTAACAAATTTACTCAGCCTTAAGCAGCGTTTATTCTTGACTTCTGGGAATATCTTGTGAAGGCTCCGCTAAGGTAGAAACGTCATTCCTCTTCTATCTACATCTTTACTTACTTACTTAGTCGTTCCCCTTCTACCGTGAGGTGTAGAGGTTTGGAAGAGAGAGCGCCAGACCATTCTATCAGCTGTCTTCTTCCTGGCCTGGTTCCATTCTAGTCCTCGGTCCTTCAAAGATTGTCTAATGTTGTCCTCCCAGCGAACTCTGGGTCGTCCTGGAGGTCTGGATCCCTGGCTCTTTGTTTCCCATGCTTGTCGTGGTAGCCGATCTTCTCCCATTCTGCAGACATGGCCAAACCATCTTAGTTGGGACTGTTCTATTTGGGTCTGCAGCGGATGGGATTTTAGGCCTTGACGGATCGTCTCGTTGCGGACCATGTCTCTTCTTGTTACTTCAACCACTTTCCTCAGATACCTCATTTCTGAGGTTTGGATCTGGCTTTTGTGGGTTGTAGTCATTGCCCACGACTCGCATCCATATGTCAAGACTGGGACATAGGTGGAGCGGTATACAGCCATCTTCGTTTTCTTACCAACCTCTTTCTTGCTGAGGAATCCACGATTTATGGCCTGAAAAAGTCTCCCAGCCGCTGCTTTTCGAGTGGCCAACTCTTCTTTGATGCCTCCCTTTCGGTCTATAATAGCTCCGAGATATTTAAAGTGGTCGACCTGCTCCAGGACCTGTTCTCCCAACTTAATCTGATGTTTTCTTTCTTCTCGTGATATCACCATGGATTTTGTTTTAGAGCTGCTTATGACCATCCCTCTCTTCTCCAGCTCTTCCTTCCAGACTTGCAGGTTGGATTGGAGATGTGCCTCTGATTTAGCAATCAGGGCAACATCATCAGCAAATGCCAGCTCCGAAATATAGACCTGTCTCATCTTCCAGTACCCCACTGAATACTTTCTTGTTCTCTCCTTACATGCCTTGATGACATCGTCCATGAGGAGTATGAAAAGATAAGGTGACAGGATATCACCTTGTCTTACACCAGTGGTGGTCCTGAACTCTTCTGACTTATGGTTTGCTGTCCTCACATAATTTCTGCAAGACTTGTAGAAGCTCTGTATAGCATGAATCAGAGGTGCTGGAATATTCTTCCTTGCCAAACAGTCCCAAAGTTTGCTCCAGGGGACTCTGTCAAACGCCTTTTCCAGATCTATGAAACAAAGATGGATCTCACTCTTATACTCAAGGGCCTTTTCACTCAACTGTCTGAGTGTGAAGATTAGGTCTTGAGTACTTCGGTTTGCTCGGAATCCGCACTGGACCTCATCCAATTGTGGCTCAGCTAGGCGTCGGAGTCTCTGCTCTAGGATTCTAGAGTAGATTTTACCAGGGACACTGAGAAGGGATATGCCTCTATGGTTTCCACATTGTCGATTGTCACCCTTTTTGAAAATTGGTGTTATGATGGCAATCTCCCAATCCTTTGGTATGGTCTTGTTGCACCATGCTGCCTGTAGGACCTTTAAGAGTAACAGGTCGCCTGATGCTCCCATGTACTTAACCATTTCTGGTGTTATACCATCATGCCCTGCTGCTTTGCCCATCTTGATTTTCTCTAGTGCTGCCCTCAGTTCTTCCATCTTTATGTCATCTTCACCATCATTGGTTTTCTCTTCTGTGCTAGTGGTTATCATTTCTGTTGCTTCACCATGCTCACCATCCAGGAGTTCTGAGAAATATTCTTTCCATCTTTCCATTACTTCCTTCGGGGCAGTAAGCAATTTGCCTTGCTTGTCCTTTATAAATTTGAGAGGGCATTGTTTTCCTTCCTCATGTTCTTTAGGGTCTTATAGAACAATTTCTGGTTTTCTTGTGCATCTTTTTCTAGCTTTTCTCCAAATTCTTCCCAGGACTTCTACATCTTTGCCAAGAGTAATCTTGCGCGAAGTTAGATGCCTTGGACGACATACTTTTAGATACGCTTGCGTTGTGACCATTAGTTCATTCTGGTCATTTCGTATCCTTTGTTTTTATATTGTGGTGTTATTATTAGCCAAAGATGACTGTTTACCACGTCGTGCAAATAAGTAAGTGTTAGATCGTCCATTTAATGGATAATTACTTCATGTTAACAACCTTACTTTTTAAAAATAAAATGTTGCCTCGTTTTAGTGAGGAGCTCAGTTCAGCCTAGACGCACTTACGTATAGCATCTGCCGTAGGGGTGTTATGAAACGTCTGAACAAACGGGAAGGTTAAATCATATATCGGTTATACTAAGGCGCATGTCCAGATACAAAAGACCGTACAGTTATTCTTCAGACCAAAAGGTCTTTTATATTTGGACATGCGCCCTAATATATCCGACTATAAAAGACCGTGTGGTATGTAGGATTACTCTACTGCAATTTGCCATGGGTATGTAAAATTTGCCATACTTTTATTGCTATTTAAAATTGTATCTATATCTTTGTTGTGCTCCTGTTTTACCTATACGTTATTATATCTGAAAGCTTCTTAATTTCTGTTTCTTTGTTGCATCTGATGTTCAAATGTGTCGCAGAGAGATTTATGATTAATAAATTTCTATATCTTTTCTCTATTCTACCCGTGTCTTCTACTTTATTACCGCTCTTTTATCCTATTTTCGCATTCGTTTGATTGTGAAAATATAACTCTCCGATTCATACCTTCGCCTGTCTCTTTTCTTATTTAGCAACGCATTTTTTATTGCTGCTAAGCTAAGTCCTAAATGAGACCGAATAGTGTGAAATTCGTTCTCGACAGAGAGAAGATGGCAGACGATCGTCTACATTTTCATCTGACACGACGCATTTAGGGTAGTTTTCTCGGTGAGAGGTGTGATATGAAACTCATGCATCGCTCAGAAATGGCCATAGTTAGCAGGAGGTGTTAAGGCGCGCATTGGCAGTTTATGGCTGGCGCCCGACTGAATGTGAAGTGTTAAGACGGGAACTATTTCGGGTTTTCGAGAATTAGGAAATCATTTCTTTTCATAAGATATAAACCCCAGTAGTTAGACTTCAGGCATTCAGTCCTCTTAAGTTGCAGTAGACGGATTGCTCGTGCTAGAGAATAAGCTTTTATAGCGAAGTTCTTAGTTTTCTCGTCAATTTTTGCCGAGCTTCTAGATTACCGATATAAGTGAATAATTCTAGTCGTGGTGATCGCATGTAGTGCTGTTTGGAGGTAATATTATATATTTAGTATTTTGTGAGTGATTTAAGTGATAAATCGCCTATTTCATTTTACTAGTTTAGCTTCTGTGCAGAGTGATTAATTTATAAGTCTGTTATATTCTCTAGTTGACGTGTTACAGTGGAAAGCAGAATAAATTATTATTTCTAGCTTAAACTCAAGCAGCTGTGAATAAATCTAATTACATTGCTAGTAACTAGTCCGAGTATATTTTAAACTAACTTATAACTGCACTGAGTCATCATTAAATATTGACGAAATAAGTAGGTATTTCTAATTCATGATGATTGATTTTTTTTAAACGATCATAATTATTTCACGGGAGTTTTAACGTTAAGACACGCTCTACGCTTGCAGTTATAATGTAAGTTATAACCAAAGCAAATATTGTGGTTAAGTATTTTGTACTTTTGTCTTCCTCATACAGTTTTGGGTCATCCCAACTTTTACCAGCGGTTTTAGTACAACTGAGAGAAGAAACATTTTTATCTTTAACCACGTGGGTCTACAAGTTAACACCTATCTGGCAGGGCGTTTGCCTCCAGAAATAGACTGAGTACAAATCTCACTAACGGTTTTAAAGACTAAATGCCTATACTGGGCCTATTGAGCCAGATTATATTTCTTCACAAACTCTCATGTACATGCAGCCCTGTGGCGAGAAAAATTACAAATCATTAACATTCCGACATTTTTGACTAATGGTGGTGTGACCAAATTAAATTTCTATACTGAGAGAAGGCACCAACCTGACATTCCTAGGTACTGGAAAACCTAAGCTATTGACACTGTGCTCGCTGTTAACTTTCGTGCCTGGACAATTTTAATGTGACATAAACAAATATCCTAAATAATAATAACCAAGGAAACGTTCCCTGAAGAAGTGAATTCCACCTGTCTTTTCGGAGCTGGGGTTCCCTTGGCCAAGAATAACACCGGAGATTCTGTATGTGTATGTCCTAAAAATTGTTTTTCCAGAAGTTGCTACCAAAGCTGTAAGTACGAATGCAAGCGCGTGGCCACGGCTGACATGAATAGAGTGAATGCAGGACTGAGTGATTCCTTTATTGTTGTATTTTTGGCACCCATTTTGCTGTCTTAAATTCCTTTATGCAGTTTTGTTGCTAATGACATTTTTCTCTCTTAGGATAGATTAGGGTATACATTCTGTTCTCAACTTTAGAGGGAAATCTGAGACTATAGTGTAGATATCCGTGACTCTTTGGGGCTATCACTTTTCTTCTAACAGGATCGTGGGCTAAACATCGAGGGAAAAGATTACACCTATGGGTCTATTATACTTGTAGTAATTCATTACCTTATATGTATTTTCTATGCTTGATATTAACATTTATGTGTTGTGGTAAAATTTTCCTTATGTTAATAAATTTCAAGCGTGTCGGTCAGCTCGTTCCAACGTATCTATATTCCATTGTTATAGTTTTCACGTCTGTGCGTCTAACTGTTGTCACTTATGTGTGTATATATATATAACTTGTCACGTAGACAGTGACTTAATCTATTTTTCCATCTCGTCTCAATGTTATTACTCTTTAATGTTCTGTTTTCCTACACATTTTGTTTCTCTTTGCTTTGCTACCTGTGTGGCCCAATTGTTTTCTCCTTCTCAAACCCCACCCGAGGTTGTTTACGTTCGAGCCTGCAGCGGTCAGCGAACGATAATGTTACGTCAGCACACCTGGCCTGATCAGAAGAACGTCTGTTACGCTTAAAGTGTTAGAACGAGCCAAAGACGGTTTCTGTGAAAGAAACGGTTCGTTAGCGGCGGGTACCCTCTGTGGTCCGAACAGGGGAATTTCTCTGGTCGCTTTAAAACGTTTGATCACGAGCGGCTAGTACCCTTTGAGTCCTGGGTAGAATGGTTTGTAAGCTATAAGACTTGAAATTTTACTACGTCAAACACACTCGTAGAAGATTCCTGGCCCGTAGATGACCATCATGAGATAAGGCAAACTTTAACACAGTACTAGAACGTGTTTGCCTATGTTCTAGTCATTTTCGGGGTGAGTTGACATATCTTATTATAATATGATATATTCATGTTAGCTTTTATATATCTGTTAGGAAAGTGAATTCATTTCTGAGGACTTCTCCTAGTAATTTAGTTCAGTGATAAGGTAGCGCTGTCTACGGCCTAGTAAGGGTGCTTAAACTGTTACGGTTTATCATGGGTTAAATGTTAAACTTACAATAACAGATAATAGGCGTAGAATCAGTCCACAGACGCTTATCATGGGTTAAGAATAGGCTAAATTAACTGTCATTTCTGTAAGATAATGTCAGGTGTGGATTGTTCACTCAAAAACTGAATAGTGAGATGCAGGTAATAACTCTGGATTATAGGAGATAGTCACTTATTCCTTTTTGATAGATATTTCCAGTGGCAAGGGAGAATCATTTTATGCTTACTTGTGTGGCTAGGCACTAGTCCATAACTTTCACAGAAAGCAGTCACCAGGCATAGATATAATTCTATCTTATGATTTAGCCACAACTGTATTATTATAGCAAGAACATTGCATTTTCTTTGTACTCATTTTGTGGGATATTAATATTTTATTTCCCCAAAAGGGACATATGATTTATCTGTGTAATTTCAAATGCTGTAATCTGTTTTTGTAAATTCACTTAATGTTGTAAGATGAATAAGCATATCCATTCAGCTGTATGTTTAGTTGGAAGAAGAGAAGTAGTTTTTTGATGTCAGAACATTTACTGACAGGTACATGGGTGTACAAAATATATTAAGCCTATGCGGGCGCGTGTTGATAATTGATATTTTTAAGGAACAGGAGACATGGTTAGGGACAGCCCTAAGCTGTCATAGCAATGGCTACAATAAATTTAATCCCATGGTGGAGCGAAACTTTCTGTATAAAGTTAGTGTGATTTATTGTTTGCTTGATGTAAAAGGGTGTCTCTTTTCGGTCTCAGTTTCAGGGGATACCGAATTGCTAGTCTAGTTTCCAGTCAGACGAAGAATGTCACCGTCTCTTCGGTCTAGAGGGATTCTGAGGATATCTAGCCCCACGAGTGTCACAGCCATACCCGAAACAACAACCCTTTGTCAACGCCATTTCCCTCTCACGGGAGTTAAGCTCACGCAATGCCACGAGCCAACGCTAAATCTGAAATCATCTAATGCAGTAGTAGTTTCTTACTCGCATATTGGATTACCAGTCAGGGCATTGCGGCTTCCAAAATCTCAAAACAGCCCAGCATGTCTATAGCAGAATTCAATTCACCAGTCTCTGTATGCCTAAACGGGGCACTCAGCCAAGCCACAGTCAACCAGCCAAAACCGGATTTAAAGCCTATTCTAGCGCCGGATAAGCACGCCTTGGGATCAGTTGTCCTCAAGTGACTTTGTCCCATGGCTTATTTCTGGATTATGTAGAACTTCGCACGTATGAGCAGCCATCTATGGACAGAGTTCCAGCCCCACTCACGCTATAAGGGGAGTCACCAACGTTTAGCACCAACAAAGAAAGTTTTGTAGGCTAGTCCCTCACGAAGGATCTACAAGTAATACACTTTCTGGAGCTAGCACATTTGGTCCCACGAAAAACAGACAGGCTGTCGCTCAGTTCGGTTATTTGGCCAGCAAGAAAGATAGACAGAGTTCCAGCCCCACTCACGCTATAAGGGGAGTCACCAACGTTTAGCACCAACAAAGAAAGTTTTGTAGGCTAGTCCCTCACGAAGGATCTACAAGTAATACACTTTCTGGAGCTAGCACATTTGGTCCCACGAAATAGCGAACAGGCTGTCGTTCAGTTTGTTTATTCGATCAGCAGGAGATAAATAGAGTCTTCCAGACCACCTCGCGCAATTAGGGAGGAATCACCAATGATAGCGCCTATACAGTGATTTTATTCAGGTTAATTCCATCACCCATGGAGGATATGTACGAAAAAACCACTTACTGGAGCTATTTCATATGGTCCCGAAAGCGGACGGACTGACACTCAGTTATTTCATCTCTATGTGTTCTACAGATTTTATGAATGGTGGTGTGTGTGTGGTTGTTGGTGTATTTTGCATATTTTGGTTATTGATGATTATTGATGTAATTTTATGTTGTTGTGATGATATGCATTAATTCCATGCTTTTTCTTCTTAAATAAAGTTTACACCTTTATTAATACGCTGTTCACGACCTTTCCATCCATAAGTAACTTGTTTTTAGCTCTTTACTATAATCTCTATGTATGATAAGAGAAAAGAGTGAGAGCAGGAGATGCTTAGACAGTGAAAAGTGAATTGAGGCTTGGAGAGAGAGATCATTTTTGGTAAATCTTCTTCCAGGTTGTCTCAAGTCCATCTCCTATTTACACCTTTCTGTGTGTGTAATCTATAACTCTGTCAGTCCACTATCCCTTGTCGATTTCACTACTATTGTCCAACTCGACAAATACTCTACCACTTTAACTCAACCACGACATATATATATATATATATATATATATATATATATATATATATATATATATATATATATATATATATATATATATATATATATATATATATAGTCAATAGACTGTCTGACTCCTCTAGATCTGTTGTAGAAGATAGGCTGAAAGAGAGAAGATTCTCGATTTCAGGGACAGACTCTATTAATTTCTACCATCTCACTCGTGAAAATCTATTTCTATTATCTTCTCTCACTGTTGCTATCACTTATTCTAATCTATTCAGAAGGGACCAACCCAAGTCTTAATTCCCCTATCAAAAATCTACGACAAAATGCTTTATCTTCATGCTATAATAATAATAAGTAATAAGTATTAGTTGCATTATTATTGTTATGCTGGTCTGAGTTATTATAGTATCTGCTGTAGAGGTGTTATGTAACGTATGAACAAACGAAAAAGCTAAATCAGACAGTAGTTCTATCTATCTATCTATCTATCTATCTATCTATCTATCTATCTATCTATCTATCTATCTATCTATCTATCTATCTATCTATCTATCTATCTATCTATCTATCTATCTATCTATCTATCTATCTATCTATCTATCTATCTATCTATCTATCTATCTATCTATCTATCTATCTATCTATCTATCTATCTATCTATCTATCTATCTATCTATCTATCTATCTATCTATCTATATGTCTGTATGTCCGTAAATCCGTTCGTCTATCATACTACATCTATCAGGTTATACAAAAAAAGAATCAAGAGCATATGTCACAATAGTGGAACGATTCAGAAAATTATTTAGGCGTAAGCGCTTCCATTCTACACATTACTGATACATCACAGTATAAGAACCTACCAACCAGCATACACTGATGAGGAATTGGTACGAGACTTACCAACAATGTAGAATTCTTTAATAAAATACAACAAGATCTATCTACAGGCCATTTAAACACACATTCACGGTCCTAACATGTAATAATGCTACAGTTCATTTCCATAAACTGTTTCACTACGATATCAATTTTTGTTATCAATTAAACGTAAGCAACACGCTCCGCATAACAAAATAGTTGTACCAGTGTTTCCCAAAATCTGATAGGTATAACACTGGTGGTCATTAAACCATTATATTCCACATATGCAATGAAGCCCCGTGGGGAAAAGCAGCTTTCGTTCTTGTGAAATTTATGTTGCTGCGGTCTCGAATATTCGTGCAACATAATCCATCAACTTGTCTCTTGGGTAGTCCTGTGCCCTGTAGCCTACCTTGTCAATAGATTATTGTCTGTGACGCTGGATCTGAAAGAATTTGGCCCTAAAGGTGGGACTATCATCCCCCTACCCTCTTTTTCTGAACTTTGACATTCGGCTAGAGCTTAGGCCAACCTCTTCATTCTTTTTTTACTTTTGGCCCGCCATTTCCTCTCTTTTAGTCGTCTGTAGTGGTAAAGTGGGGGTAACTGGCCTGTGACGTTAAAATCGGACAGGTTTATCTCTCCTTTCTTTTGTGGTAGGAGTAATCTTTGAAGAGTCCCGTACTCTCCATCGCGGGAAAAGCGGCATCTTCTTAGTGGCTGACCATGAGCTAAAACCCCGGGCACTCTGTTTCTGAGAGCAGCGGGAAAACTTTCACTGGCCTTGTCACCAGGGAAGACATCGCCGTTCGTGAGTCCCCGGGCAGAACCTATTACGCTGAGAAAAACTGACGGTCTCTTTTTAGCTCGGCTTTTCGTCCACGGAACACGTCTCAGAGTTTCGTAGAAGTTACATCACGTTACGTGCAACCCGCCGAAAGAGTCACTCGACAACGCAGGTGGCCTGGACACCTGGCGTCTGAGAATATTATATATGCCTAACTTTCTAGTTTTCTGGCACTAAATACTCAAGAAGTCCCTTGTAGAGTGGAAGTGTCATTGCCAGTTTGCAAATTCGACCAGCTACTGTTGGTGTTAGTGGAAATTCTTGCATCTCGGTAAGACGTGCTATTTTATTTAGACAGTTTATGTAGGTAGAATCACTCGCACATTACTCCTTAAGTGGGCGAACGCATATAGCAGTAACTTTCTATCTCGTTTTATAACGAGAAAGTGAAGGAAGTTAAGGTCGCTATGTACCACTAAAACTGCTTACAAGTTTATTCAAAGGACAGTGAGTGCGGGTTTATGTCAATTTTTTAGACAATTTTAACCCCATTTGTTTTGCTACAAATTCATTAAGAGATGTGGGTTTGGGTTTTAATTCCCCCTAGAAAGGTGTTCATATCAATTTTGTTAATACAACTGTAAACTTCACTTTATTTAGTGTAACGAGTTCTTTGAGAGAGGGGTGCTTAAATTCTCCCTTAAAAGATGTTTGTAAAGGGTACTCAAGGAATGTCTTATGTAAATCATTTATATAACTGAATATTTGGGGGTTTCCTGATGTATTGTCAGGGGCCATGTTTGTAAATATTGATTTTGAATGTTGTGTGTGACTCGATGTGGAGGTTGTTGGGTAATGGCTTCACGGGCAGAACAGTATTTTTTTTTCTTTCTCGCTGGCCGCACATGCCCAGCGATCAGGAATGAAGAGGTTGTTTATATCCAGCCAAAGGCCATTACGTAACTCTGCGCCCGAGTGGGGTGTGTGTCTATTAGCAGCTGAGCATTGCAAACAAGAGACCGGGAACTCTCTTAATCAGCCGGCTCATACCGGTCTGACATTCCAGGATAAATTTGGATGGGGGAGAGAAATGGTGCGTGTTTGTAAACATCACTCGTCTCGTTGTGTTCGTGCATATGTATTTTAACTAGCGGACCTTAAAATTACGGGCTTAGTTTATTGCTTGTATTTTATTGTATTTCTACAGCAAAGAGAGAGAGAGAGAGAGAGAGAGAGAGAGAGAGAGAGAGAGAGAGAGAGAGAGAGAGAGAGAGAGAGAGAGAGAGAGAGCAAATCTCCACACGCTAGTGGGGTCCCAACCTGGATACAAGCATGTTGTCAAAACTCGAATAGCACTCCCTTGATCGAGTTTTCAAGTGGAACCAGTAGGGTCAATCATAAGACCCAGTACCAAAAAGGCAGAAGGGGAGAACCCAGCTGTTGGTGCCCCATGCCCATTGGAGCTGCTTAAACGGTTGAAGATCACCCAAGCTCACCAAATTCCAGAATAGCGCGCTCATCCAGTCTTAAGTTACAGACTGGTGGGCCCTTTTCTTTATAAGCCTAGTCGCATTTAAACTGGCCGTGTCTCTCGGGTATAGTAAGGCGCATCGCTGACGCAACCCATGTTTGGACTCATTTTAACCCGCCGGATATTAGTGTTCATTTTCTGTGAGTCTCGCTGAATGGATATTTCCCTCTGACCTTGTCAATCGTGGATTTATTAAATTCTCACCTCGTCGGATAAGCACGACAGTGGCCACAGACTTAGTTCAAGTCAGTATATTAGGGTGACTATATTGTTTAACACGAAAAGGAGGACAAATGCATTAAAGAGGACAAGGGCGAACAATATTTTTTAAAAGTAGGACGAAAAGTAGGACACCTTTATTCAATAACTATAAGACGTTGAAACATGTGTTTTACATTCAAACAATAAGCTAACAAAATCATATTGATTTTGTGCCTACTTATATTTTTCTGATGATAAAATCTTCTTCAGCAAAGTTGGGCTAGGTTTTAAATATGCATAGAAACCAAAGCATGAAAGCTCCTTGAAATTGTGTACTGCACAAGTAGAGTGCCTTTAACAGAATCTACACACAAAATGTTCATTTCTTTTGTCCATTGACCTTGCGTAAATGCAAAAGCAACCTCGGCCGCGGCAACCTCAAACTTTTCCTGGCTTTTTTCGTTAGTAAAAAATGCCAATTGTGATTGCAAACATTCAGACGCAAGTGCTTTCTTGTGCTTTTCTGTTTCTATATGTTTTGTTTTTTTTAACTCTCTTCAGACCTGATATTTTGTATCATTTTCTCATACTCTGGCATATCTGACTTCTAATGTTCCTTGACACATTATAATTGCAAGTCTACCCAAGAGTGTTATACATCAAATTGTTTGTAATTGAACAGACTACCATATTTAGATGTAAAATTAATATTTTAAAAATTAATATTGATGTGAGTTTTAAAAAATTGAAGGAAAGTCAACAGGAAAAATACAAAAAAATTATAAACATGATAATTCATAAAGAAGAAAAAAATAACGTATTATCAGAACAATTAACAACAGTCATATTTTATTGTAATCTCCCCATTTCTGCATTATATGTTACATTTCCAAAACAATTCAACATTAAACAATAAAATTATGCAAATTTTTGAAATGTTACATAACTAAGCAATTCACGCAAAAAAAAAATTAAAAAAAAATAAACATCATCCACTGAATACATTACAGTTATTATAGGTAGCTGCAACATCTTAGCTAAAATAATGAAATATGACTTCAGTAGACATATTTCTAGTGTAACACTGTATGAGCACTAACACATAAGTAAAATCAGTTATGAGGGTGACATAATAAAGACTCAACACATCTTTATATATTTCCTTCTAAGACTTGTGATATTCTGACAGACAATTCCTACGTGCATGAAAACATTAAAAAAATATCACAAATTTTACATTTAACTTTTGTTTTTCTTTCAATCTTTACAATTTGATATTGTTAAGTCATATTTTGTTAGTAGGAATTAGGTGTTAAAGATTTGGATGTAGGGGTCGGCTTTTTGTACACACGTTAGTTAGCACGCTTTAGTGATGAGATGATTTTTTAGTTGGGGGGCTGTAGGCTCGGTAATTTGTGAACACTGCTCAACTGAGTGGTTGCTAGTTTGTTTTTTTAAAATTAGAGAAGAAAGCTGTCTAATGTTCTTAGTGATAGTTTGGGGAAATAGACGGTTGAGCTGAGCTGCGTTCTCACGCGGTTAGTTAGAGCATGTGTAATTTTTACTGAGCTGTGCTGAGGGGCAGTAATCTCGTGACAGTACGTTTCTGGCAGAGCTTCGGAATGGACGTTATCCATTTCGCTAGTGTGTACCAGTGTATTTTTGTGAAAGGGAATATTTGATAATTGCAGAATTTACTTTATTGAAGATTGAGAGATATTGACGGGAATGTTCTTTGCCCCGGTATTTACTATTCAAAGCCTTGGATATAATGGCTTGCTAATGTACTGTTTATTGGATTTGAAGAGTGAGAGATATTGACGGGAATGTTCTTTGCCCCGGTATTTACTATTTAAAGCCTTGGATATAATGGCTTGCTAATGTACTATTTATTGGATTTGAGGAGTGAGAGATATTGACGGGAATGTTCTATGGATGTCTTATACTTGAAGCTGGACGAGTACATTGTGAATTGTTGATGCTCCATGACTTGTTATGATATGTCGTCCCATGATGTCTACGTAAGTCTGTCGTAATAAACTGTGAAACGTTACAGCTCGTTCCAACATTCCCTGACTTCTACGTTTGCTGTGGTGTGTGATTACAGTCTGTCTAGATGTAAGAACCCTTATCATTCGCGTATGCAGATATACCTATTTACCCACTTGTCGGCCATCCGTAAGCCCGACCTATGCTGATCGCATCTATCAGCTACTATATTAACATTGTCTTCCTGGGCCACTGCAAGATTTAACAGATATCAAAGCTTACAATTTCTGTTTGTCTCAGTAAACTTGGGGTCCATGGTGTGTCGAGAAAAAACTGGTGGCTTTGAAGCGAGTAGTTGCTTCATCATACAAACTTATGTTCTCCAATTCCAGATTAGTTTTTCTGTAAAATCTAGCTGACCATATCTAGCTGGTCTTCCACATCTGGGTGTTTTTTTCTGCTAGTCTTGAAATAAAATGTAAGCATCTACCATAGCAATATCCAGAAAGTGAAAAAAAGAGTTTTCCAATATTTATTGGTCTTTCTCAAAACATTGTACTTGTTAATCGGCTGGTCACTCTTGCCCACTACTTTCATGAATATATTGTAATCCTTTACAAGATTTGGCTGTCTAACATTAAGTTCTTGAAAATTCCAATTAACCTTAGTTCTACGCGTAGCGAAGCTATGGCCATTTGCATTGTAAATGCTTGAAACCAGTGTTATAGTTTTGTTACCTCTCCCCTGCAGTGCTAGTAATTCTTTATCTCTAACCCACCTCATTGCACCTCTGATACTATTTTTTCAAACTCCTTTATATTTGAAAGTGCTGCTGGAAATCTCTTTCTGTTTCTAAAAAATGTGCCACAAGCTCCAATCCCCTAACTTCACAAGTCCTTCAGTAACTGATTGGATGTAAACAAACTATCAAAATAAACCCTATATCCTTGACCCACCAAAGATTTCATAAGATTCATAACTAACTACAGTATAAGCTAAACCAAATGGTCCATTTGCAGCGATCCTACCTAAATAAACATCAAAGTAAATCCACTAACAGCATCAGCAAGAACCCATAACTTCATCCCCCATTTTGTTGGCTTGTTTCTAATATACTGTCAAAAAGAAAACACCCTTTTCTTATAACCATTCTTTCATAAAATTACTGTTTGAGTAAGTCAGTGGGTCTCAAAAACTGCTTTGTATTTTCTCTGGTGCTTACCTCTGACAGTTGCAGACCTGGAACCCTCTCAGGCAAAAAAGGTGGAGGGTTGGAACGTGGGCCTTCATCAAGTCCATCATAACCAAGACATCTGCAAGAAGAACAATTTAAAATTAACTTTTACAGATCAACAATAGTATTCAAAGTTACAGTTTAGTGTACACAGGAAAATTGACACACATTACATTTTCCGTAGAAAGGAATACTGTCAATCATAAAGTCATATGATGTAAATAATAATTTTTATAAGCAGAGACACAGGGCAAGTGAGGTCAGAAAAATCAGCTGATTCAGAAGTTACGTCCGATCCACTTTATATTTATTTCCTGGTGCCATGAGTCCTTTGTTAACTGTTTGAAATGTGGAATATTTGTTTCTTTTTTTTTTCAAAAACAAACAGAAAGCAGCTATACTGACTACAATAGCCCACTAAAACGACTGTTTTAATGTTTTTCAAAATCAGCTGTTATCATTTCGTTAACGAAGTAACATTACCTTTGCATGTACGGCAGGTGATCTGAGTTGTTCCGAGCTGTATTTTCGCCATCCAACTCATCAGACGGTTCCAAGTCCACTGAATAATTATCAGAACAGGAATCTACATCACTAGATGCATTGTAGTCATTATCAGACTGCATTTTGTTTACGATCTGTTAAGTCGAGTTGATCGGAAAATATCCAAAATGGCGGACGGATAAATGCGGTGTTTACGTTTTTCTGCGATTAATTTCAAAGTCAACATAAGTGAAAGCTGTATATTTTTTAGCAAAAATATAATTGTTAACATGTATTCTTAATATAAAACATAGATTTGAAGTCAAAATTAAAAAATAAATGTACTTTTATTACTTCAAAAGTCATCGTTCCATTTGGAACGATTTTTTATATTTCCGGTCTGAAGAGTGAATCGGCTGCACCTTTATTTGTTACTGATACAAATGTGCTGCCTCTGCATACAATACATTCTGCTTCATACTCTCGTCGACCACTGGAAAAGCACTGACATTTAAAAAAAAAAAAATTCATTAGTGAACATACACTTCTGTTTTGGCATTTTGAGCGGGTATCTATAATATAAATATAATATAATGCCATTAATCAATGGTACATTTCATGTTAAAGTTAAAATTATTTGTAAAATGCAACAGACGAGGTTTTAATTTTAACAAACCCATTACTATACTGACAACAACCAAAAAGCTACAGACTTTCATAAATGGGTGCTTGCGTAGAATAGAGGGATTAAAATGGTATGACAAGGTTACCAATGTGGAACTGATGACAAGAACTGGACAAGTGCCAGTGGAACAAGAGATGAGAAGAAGACGATGGCGATGGATAGGACACACACTGAGGAAACCTGTTGATAGCATTACAAGGCAGTCCTTGTTCTGGAACCCCCAGGGCAAGAGAGGCAGAGGAAGACCAAGAAGTACGTGGAGAAGAGAGTTGGAAACAGAGGTGAAAATGATGAGGAGAACATGGAAAGAACTTGAGATGATGGCACGTGACAGGAGGACTTGGCATGTGTTTGTTGAAGGCCTATGCTCCTTTGGGAGTGGAGGGTTATGAATGAATGAATTACTATACTACTCCTGTATTTTTTTCAAAATAAACAAATTGCAATAAATATAAAAGCAGTACGATCTAAGGTTAATATTATTTGTAATTTGCTATAGACAACGAAGTTATAAGTGACTGAATCCAGCCTAAAGTTCTTATTCATGCCGTTTTGTCTGTTATATTTTCCCCTAACAAATGCCAATGAACCTAAACAGTGTTTAACCTGGGTTAAAATATGATAGTAATCTATTATAAACTATCGAACAACATGACAACTAATATATATATATATATATATATATATATATATATATATATATATATATATATATATATATATATATATATATATATATATATATATATATATTACTTACTTACTTGGTCGTTCCCCTTCTACCGTGAGGTGTAGAGGTCTGGAAGAGAGAGCGCCAGACTATCCTATCGGCTGTCTTCCTCCTGGCCTGGTTCCATTCTAGTCCTCGGTCCTTCAAAGATTGTCTAATGTTGTCCTCCCAGCGGACTCTGGGTCGTCCTCGGGGTCTGGATCCTTGGCTCTTTGTTTCCCATGCTTGTCGTGGTATCCGATCTTCTCCCATTCTGCAGACATGGCCAAACCATCTTAATTGGAACTGTTCTACTTGGGTCTGCAGGGGGTAGGATTTAAGGCCCTGACGTATCGTCTGGTTGCGTACCATGTCCCTTCTTGTTACTTCAACCACCTTCCTCAGATACCTCATTTCTGAGGTTTGGATCTGGCTTTTATGGATTGTAGTATTGCCCATGACTCGCATCCATATGTCAAGACTGGGACATAGGTGGAGCGGTATACAGCCATCTTCGTTTTCTTACCAACCTCTCTCTTGCTGAGGAATCCTCGATTTATGGCCTGAAAAAGTCTCCCAGCTGCTGCTTTTCGAGTGGCCAACTCTTCTTTGATGCCCCCCTTTCGGTCTATAATAGCTCCGAGGTATTTAAAGTGGTCGACCTGCTCCAGGACCTGTTCTCCTAGCTTAATCTGATGTCTTCTTTCTTCTCGTGATATCACCATGGATTTTGTTTTAGAGCTGCTTATGACCATCCCTCTCTTCTTCAGCTCTTCCTTCCAGATTTGCAGGTTGGATTGGAGATGTGCCTCTGGTATATATATATATATATATATATATATATATATATATATATATATATATATATATATATATATATATATATATATATATATATATATATATATATATATATATATATATATATATATATATATATATATATATATATATATATATATATGTATATATATATATATATATATATATATATATATATATATATATATATATATATATATATATATATATATATATATATATATATTATTTATTTTTATTTATTTATTTATAATCATAGAAACTTTTAGAGGCTGATCAGAATTTTCTTCTACCCGTACATCTGTGATTGTTCAATGTGAAACCACTTGATGTGTATCAGTCCCTTACTTCATGTATCTATTCATTTGTTGAAAGGTGAGAAAGAGAGGGGTGATTGGAGTTGACATTTAAATACGTCCGAGTGGCAGGGTTCAAGAGTGTTTATTATCTTTTTTTACACCTGACTGTCACAATCTCATTCACTTTCTCAGACTTTGCTCTATTTTCAAATCGTCACTCATACTTTTGTCTTCTCTCAGACGTCACACAGACCTTTGTCTTGTCTTAGGCAGACATTCTATATCGCCACTCGCGACACTGTCTTAAAGGTTTTTATTTCCATAACCTTACTTTGCTTCAGAAATTGAATAAATCTGGTATTTTTACACACAATGTGTGATTATTTTTCCTGCGACTTTTTTTTCTAGCAAAATTTCTGTGACATTTTTACTGACTTTTATCCTGTGATTTTATTTTCCGGTTGAAGGGTTCAGCTTTTTGGTGATTTCGCGGTTTCCTGAACATGTTTCAATACAGTTTTATTTTCTGCCTCTTTATGTGATTGGTTCATTAGCGATGGATAGGGCACACATTGAGAAAACCCGTTGATAGCATTACAAGGTAGTCCTTGCTCTTGAATCCCCAGGGAAAGACAGGCAGAGGAAGACTAAAAACACACGGAGAAGAGACCGAGATTCAGAAGTGAAAATGATGAGGAAAACGTGGAAAGAACTTGAGCGGACGGCACGTGACTTGGCATGTGTTTGTTGAAGGCCTATACTCCCTAGGGAGCTAAAGGGTGTTGATTGACGGTGTTGATCCCACCAACTTCCCGAACACTTCGTTTCTCATCTGTCTCTTCCGATGTTTTACGATTTATCTCGGGCATCGTATTCTCTTATTTTTCTATTTTTTAAGTTGGTATGAGTATGCTACTTAACAACTGCCTCTTTCTCTCCTTAAGTCTGTATGGGAGTGATCTGATGAGACTTAAAGGTCTTTTATATTTGAACATGAACCTTAATTTAACCGACTATGTTGAACGGGACGCGCCTCGCCAAAACAAGGCAAATTTTTTTTTTTTTTAATGTGGGTGCCTGAGTAGTGTGTGTGTGTTTGTGGGGGGGGGGGGGGGGGTTGGTTGGTTGGTTGGCAAGACATTCATCATCATCATTCCTTTTCGTTCCCTGTGGAATATAAGGTAGAAACAGTTGCTCTCCATCGATTTCTATTCTGGGCTGTCTTTTTCAGCTGTGCCAAAGTCATTGCAATTTCCTTAGCCTCCTCTTCTACTGTTCTTCTCCAGGGTCTCGATGACCTCCCCACTATTCTTTTCCTTTGTGGGTTCCAGTCAAGGGCACCCCTGGCTATGCTGGATTGTTCTCTTCTGAGTGTATGTCTTATCCATCCCCACTTTCTTACCTTAATTTCTGTTTGTATTGACTGTTGCCCGCATCTTTTCATAAGCTCTATATTTGTTATTACATCAGGCAATCTTATACGGAGGAACCGTCGGAGACTGGTAAGACATTAACTTAGTAATTTCACATCGTGTCTCCATTTCCTGCCCAGGCTACCATCCTCTTTGAATTCATCTTCATCATCATCATCTTGTGACGTATTCTCTCCAGAACGTTGTCTCCATTACAGCTGCTCTGAACGCATCACGATTCTGGGCAAGTCGACCTGCATCATCCGAAGACAAGTTCAGACTCTCTGTGATGTCCTGGATCCACCATCGTCTAGGTCGTCCCCTTCCCCTTTTCACAAGGACCATGCCTTCCATTACTAATTTTTCCTGACTATTGTGTCTTTTTATATGACCGGAAAATTTCAGCTTCCTTATTGCGATGGTATTTAGGAGCCAATGTTCCTGTACGTTTAGTGAGTGCAGTACTTCTCTGTTGGTCTTTTTTTTCTGTCCAGGATATTCTCAACATTCTTCTGTACCATTTCTTTCGAATGATGTAATCTTTTTTGCAACCAGGCGTGAATTCATCATCATTATTGTGACGAAATAGACGACCTCTAACGATCTTTGGTTCTCTCCGGCAATATCGGTACATTTGTGGTACTGATTTTTATTATGTGCTGTCAATTATCGCACTTCTTTCTCTCTTTCTTTCCTCGTCATTTTTCTGCTAAGTAGCAGATATTTGATTTTATCAAATCACCCTGTAGGTGATAAAAAAGTAGTATGCAATGCGCAAAACGGTTAGTATTCTGCAGGAGCGCTGCAGGAGCGCCTGCAGGAGCATGACTTTTATATAGCAAAAATTCTGCAGGAGCGCTGCAGGGGCAAGATGGCGGACTTGAGATAACAATGGGGAGATAAGTAGGTTGTTGTATTGCATGACTTTTTATATAAGGAAAAATGTGGCAAGATGGCGGATTTGAGATAACAAGAAGAGGAGGGTCAAGATGGCGGACTTGAGATAACAAGAAGAGGAGGGGCAAGATGGCGGACTTGAGATAACAAGAAGAGGGTATTTTTAGACTTTTAGACATATATATTTAGACTTTTAGACATATATATTTAGAGAACAAGAAGACGATAATAGGTTATATTTAGATGATAGGAAGACGATATATATTTAGATAACAAGAAGACGATATTTATATAGAGATAATAGGAAGCCGATAGTTAGACGATATATACATATAATAGGGAGATATATTTAGACAATAGGAAGACGATATTTTACAACAGTTATTTTACAACAGTTAGACATATAGTGAGACATAGACAAACAGTAAGACGAACAGTTAGACGAATAGTTATACAACAGTTAGACATATATTGAGACATACAACGGACGATATAGGTAACAAAAAAGCGTTTTAGTTAATATAGTTTTTATTTTATATTCAATAGTGTTTTTGTAGTATCAAACAGGAGTATATATGGTAATATATAAGAGTACATATATAGTATTTTTTAACATAATACATTGTACAGTAATTTTTTAGCAAATGAATGTAAAATAATTATATATGAAAGACAGTTTGTATTTTTTAACATTATCAAACATTGATATTTTCACATATGAATGTACTGTTATATATAGGAAGGATGTATGTTCAAAATATACAATATTTACAATAAAAATATCACAGCTACAGGCCAGACCTTGAGGGGAGTCGTCACGTCGTAAGAAATAGAGGTGTGTGTTGTATATACCTGTAGGTATCTGTGTGTACAGACAGTTTAAATGTTGAGGGGTGATGTGGTGACATTGTCCGGATGTACCTGTCGTTTTATGTAAAAGTAAGATAGGGCGTTGCGGTGTTGTTCGTATGTGTAGATGGAGGATTTGTGTGCTCTGAACCCGATATTTGGGTAGGAGGAGGCGGATGACTTTTTATATAGTAATATATTAGTGTTTATTTTTAGATAACAAGAAGGCGTTATTTATAGACATATATTAATTCTGCAGGAGTGATGCAGGGGCAAGATGGCAGGATGACTTTTTATATAAGGAATTGAGGAGGAGGGTAGGAGTAGGTAAATGACTTTTTATATAGTAATATATTAGTGTTTTTTTTAGATAACAAGAAGGCGTTATTTATAGACATATATTAATTCTGCAGGAGTGATGCAGGGGCAAGATGGCAGGGTGACGGTTTATATAAGGGAAATGTGGTGGCGCTTTGTGATGGCGCGTGACTTTTATATAGCACTATATTAGTTCGCTAATAGTGTGTTGTGGTCAAGTGGAGATTTTTTTTTTGTGGTGGGGGTGACGTTGAAATTTCAGGAGGTGAACAAGAGGGCGGGGTGATTTTTATATAAGGAAAATGTGGTGGAGCGCCAGCGGAGCTCAGACCCAAGATGGTGGGGTGACTTTTTTATACAGTAATATATTAGTGTTTATTTTTAGGTAACAAGAAGACGTTATTTATAGACTCGAGAATTTTACATGTTGAGGGGAGATGTGGTGACGTTGTCATGATTCATCTGTGTACATTTTTGGGGTGTAGCAGGCGAGTGGACCAGCATTGAGAGGTGGGAGTGAAGAGACGTCGGTGACGAGGTACGGGTGTAATATAGCAGGTGGGGTTAGGTTAGGGCGGATTTTTGTGGGTTGTGGAATTGTTTTGTTATGTGTGTTGGTGTGTTTGTTTATACAGTCTACAACCGCGTGCCTTTTATATAACGAAAATGTGTTGGACGAACGTGGAGGAGAAGAAGTCTTTGTATATAGTAATATATAAGTTCATTAATGGCGGGCGTGTTGTGTGATGATTATTTTACATACAGTTATACGTACATATTACAGATAGGTAGACAATATTACAACAGTTAGACGCTATTTAGTTATACATATATAGAAATATAAAAGAGAAAACACTAGACACATTTTATATATTTATTGACAAAGTTAGTTGATCTATGGGTGACGTATAACCGCACTTCATTTTCGTATACCACTAGGAGCCCTCAGAACACAGGCGGTTCGGATTACTTGACGAGTCTGTCACGTCTTTTTCGTGAAACCATCTTCAACAAGGTGAGTGTCTGTCGTTATCACGCCATTGTCTATGAAGGAAAAAAAACAGGCTTGGGGTGGGTTAACCAGGGTCTGACTAAGCGCGTAATTAATCGTGAGAGGTGTGTTGTATTATGTGTTGTATGGTTTCTTGGTTGTTGTACAGAGTGGAAGATCTTGTCGGCCAGGTAGTTTATGTGTTGGTGCATATGTGTTGTATTATGTGTTGTATGGTTTCTTGGTTGTTGTACAGAGTGGAAGATCTTGTCGGCCTGGTAGTTTATGTGTTGGTGCATATACCTGTAGGTATCTATGTGTGTGTCTGTAGGTAGCTGTATACAGAGAGTTTAGATGTTGAGGGGTGATGTGGTGACGTTGTCGGGATGGAGCTGTCTCTTGATGTAAAAGTAAGACAGGGCGTTGCGTGTTGTTCGTATGTGTAGATGGAGGATTTTGTATCTCCCTGTCCATTAGTTCAACTTGTTATTACTGTCTCTTCTAGTTTTCACTGTGATACAGCTTATCCAAGGAAAGTTAGATATCCGGTTTTAATCTCACATGTTCTTATCTTTAACGTACTTTATGATGTCTTCGGGGTGCTTTCATTTGCCTTCAGTGTATTTTTTTTTCGGAGTATTTTCAGTTGTCTTCAACGTACTTTCAGTTGTCGTAAATGTACTTTTAATTGTTTTCATTGTAATTTCAGTTGTCTTCCTTGTACTTTTAATTGTCTTCATCGTACTTTCAGTTGTCTTAAATGTACTTTAAGTCATCTTCAGTGTACGTTCATTCGTCTTCAGTGAACTGTTAGTTGTTTTTCTGGTACTTTCAGTTGTCTCTTACGTACCTTCATTTGTCTTCAGTGCCCTTTCTGATGTCTCGAACGCACTTATGTCTTGAGCATATTTGCAGTTGTTTTCATCGTACTTTCAGATGTCTGCCGTACTTTCTATTGCAAACTGGAGTCTAAATAATCTTTTTACGCAATTTTTAGTTTTAGTTATTGCTTTGTAATGAAAACACATTCGCAGATAATACACATGACATCACTACTGCGGGATCAAGCTAATTGCGCGGTTATGTGTCTGTGTGTGGGTATGTGTGGGTATGGGTGGGTGTGTGTGTGTGTGTGTCTGTGTGTGTGTTGGGTTGTAGCAGGCGGGTGTTTAGACAGATACTAATATGTATACACACGATATTTATACATACCATATTTTAGGCAGCATAGATAACAAAGATTCTTTAAGTGCAATAAAATATATAATTCTTTTAAAAGAAGACAAAAATCTCATCCTAAAAAACTACTCTCAAGCACCTTCTAGGTCGCTTGACACCTGCCCAACCTTATTTACTCACTAACAACAACTTGCTTAATGAAAAGCTAATCGATTGTGTTATAGCGGCTTTAATCTGGGTTGTGAAACGCTCTCTCAGGCACGACTCGAGGTAACAGCTGGTTACATACTCAGAAACCTAATCGATACTCAAAGGGCCGCATCTTGGTTAATAGAGTCTTTCAAATAACAGGAGCTTTTTGTGTGTCTCATGAAAATTTAGGTCTTTTTACACTACGCAAAAGTGATCTCACCAGAACTTTATTATCTATGTGGATGTGTCATAGTCTGGTTACAAACATCAAGCTGGTTTAGAAGTAACTTTATCATTTTTATTGGAAGAAAATTGTGTTTTTTTAGCGTTTACATGTTTTGTAACAAATTTGATTTTTCCAAAACCTTCAGACAACTATGTTACTACTTGACTTGAGAAGAAGGACTTTTTATAAACACTTGAGTGAATTCCCATTTTTTTCCTACCCGCTATAGAATAAAGAGGGAAATATATTTTTAAAAGTAATACATGTTATAGAAGCAGATGAGTAAGGGTTGGTATGATGGGGATGGTTTTGTGTTGTGTTGTGTGTGTGTAGGTAGTGATGAGAATATAAGACGCTGAGAGGTGAAGTGGGGTCGTAGGCAACTATGTTTGTGAGGTAAAAAATATTATACGGAATTCCGTTGTTGGGTGAATGTAACTACATATTAACACAGGCGCTGGGTCACGTGGTAGTTTTCTTTATTATTTATATTATATCATGAGTAATAAAATCTACTTACCCCAATGTTCAGTTAATGTTATGTAAATGAACTGTAAACAATCGTAGTCTCCAACATAAAAAATATTGGGAAAGACCACGCTGAACAAAAACAAATAGACAATTTATTGAACACATCCGTAGAGATATATCTTGTAGGTAGACTAAAGTATGTCGGCAACTAGACACGTACTTAGTGTTACAATCTGTAACTGATTCATTGTCGAGACCAGTTTCATACATTTTAAGAAAACCCAACAACCACGTGTTTGTATCCACACTAGAAAGAAACCGGATCGATGACCCGCGCAAAACAGCGATCGTAAATTTCTGTTCACGTCACTACGCCAAAACACAAGCGAGCAATAGTAGAAACTTATACAAGAAATATTCCTGCGTTCGTGTGTTCGAATCCCAGCAACTTAAGATTTCACATTTATTTATTTATTTATTTATTTATTTTTTTTTTTTCATACCGGCAACATCTGGTGATAGGTTTTATAGGCAACCATCTGTCATGTGGTGGATATGGCCAACATCTCGTAGACTTCCCTGTCTCACCCGGTTATACAGACTTTGAAACCCAACACGTGACAACACCTCAACACTTGGTGGTTTATCTTTCGACGAAATACCGAGGAGGTGGCGCAGACACGCTAGATGGCAGGTAGTGAACCTTCTTTCTTGCTTAGTTTTTTAACTTTAGTGAAAGGTTTTCTTCCAAACACCAAAGACGGTCCCAAAATTTTCTCTCATTTTTAAGAAATGATGTGTAAGAATTTTACATAACACAGATAAAAATAACAAGTTAGATTAATATTTTGAAACAGATTTTTAACCAACAGCTCTCTCTCTCTCTCTCTCTCTCTCTCTCTCTCTTTCTCTCTCTTTCTTTCTTTCTCAACTTGTCTGTGTTTCTCGCTTTATTGTTAAGTTTATTTCACTTGTTAGATATTTTTCAACAATCCATAACCAGACACCTCCACGTAATGACTTTTTTCTTCGTCAACAAGACATCTGCGCTAAACAAATAAATGATAACTGGATTTATGTTGGGACGTGGTACAAGCTGATTCGAATTATATACAGCTGTCACTAAGTAAATGAGTTTTCGATATTCATCAATAATCGTACGTGACCAATTGGACATTTAGACAAACACAGCAACGAGGTATAATGTTTTAAAAGACAGAAAACTGGAGTGGCGGGCACAAAGACAATATATCAGTTTAATAAAGACAAAAAAGAAATTTAAAAGATTAGTTAACTTGGTTTGGTAAGGAGGTTCGTAAGGGATCATCCAAAATATATCCCTCTAGTTACTTTATATGCAACTGATAAAGGGAGTTGCTATACAACTGGTAGATAACGTTCGTCGTAGCTTTTATCAGATAGGTAATAACTGTATATAGTCCTGTCTGAGCCGAGATGATAGTGATGACAATGTGAAAGTAAGGGGTAAGAAATAGTTTTATCACACGGTGAACGTGTAAGAGAAAGGACAGTCTCTGGATAGAATAATTTATAACATGATAAGAAGTGCTGAAGTGCTTAAACCGTTGAAGAGCGGGTTGAAGAACGCAACTGTAAGTATTTACCAAGGGGAAGTAAAGGGGAGAACTTTAATTGCCAAGGGGTGACCTTTTTTTTTGACAATAGGAAGAAATTTGATTACGAAGAGGGCGACATTTTTTTTTGACAAGGGGTAGTATTTTTTGGTAAGGGGAATTATTTTTTAACAAAGGGGAGAAATTTCTTTGCCAATGGGGAGAAATTTGATTGATAAGGGGGATACATTTTTTTTTTTAGAAGGGGCAGTATTTTTGGCCAGGGGCGGTATTTTTTGGGGTAGGGGACGTATTTTTTTTATGAGGAGGAGAAATTTTTTAAAGAAGTATTTGACGGTTGATCTATTTACCTATAGGTTGGACCCTTTGGGGAGGCCTGGGAGAAAATTTTGGGACCGTCTTTGGTGTTTGGAAGAAAACCTTTCACTAAAGTTAAAAAACTAAGCAAGAAAGAAGGTTCACTACCTGCCATCTAGCGTGTCTGCGCCACCTCCTCGGTATTTCGTCGAAAGATAAACCACCAAGTGTTGAGGTGTTGTCACGTGTTGGGTTTCAAAGTCTGTATAACCGGGTGAGACAGGGAAGTCTACGAGATGTTGGCCATATCCACCACATGACAGATGGTTGCCTATAAAACCTATCACCAGATGTTGCCGGTATGAAAAAAAATAAATAAATAAATAAATAAATAAATAAATGTGAAATCTTAAGTTGCTGGGATTCGAACACACGAACGCAGGAATATTTCTTGTATAAGTTTCTACTATTGCTCGCTTGTGTTTTGGCGTAGTGACGTGAACAGAAATTTACGATCGCTGTTTTGCGCGGGTCATCGATCCGGTTTCTTTCTAGTGTGGATACAAACACGTGGTTGTTGGGTTTTCTTAAAATGTATGAAACTGGTCTCGACAATGAATCAGTTACAGATTGTAACACTAAGTACGTGTCTAGTTGCCGACATACTTTAGTCTACCTACAAGATATATCTCTACGGATGTGTTCAATAAATTGTCTATTTGTTTTTGTTCAGCGTGGTCTTTCCCAATATTTTTTATGTTGGAGACTACGATTGTTTACAGTTCATTTACATAACATTAACTGAACATTGGGGTAAGTAGATTTTATTACTCATGATATAATATAAATAATAAAGAAAACTACCACGTGACCCAGCGCCTGTGTTAATATGTAGTTACATTCACCCAACAACGGAATTCCGTATAATATTTTTTACCTCACAAACATAGTTGCCTACGACCCCACTTCACCTCTCAGCGTCTTATATTCTCATCACTACCTACACACACACAACACAACACAAAACCATCCCCATCATACCAACCCTTACTCATCTGCTTCTATAACATGTATTACTTTTAAAAATATATTTCCCTCTTTATTCTATAGCGGGTAGGAAAAAAATGGGAATTCACTCAAGTGTTTATAAAAAGTCCTTCTTCTCAAGTCAAGTAGTAACATAGTTGTCTGAAGGTTTTGGAAAAATCAAATTTGTTACAAAACATGTAAACGCTAAAAAAACACAATTTTCTTCCAATAAAAATGATAAAGTTACTTCTAAACCAGCTTGATGTTTGTAACCAGACTATGACACATCCACATAGATAATAAAGTTCTGGTGAGATCACTTTTGCGTAGTGTAAAAAGACCTAAATTTTCATGAGACACACAAAAAGCTCCTGTTATTTGAAAGACTCTATTAACCAAGATGCGGCCCTTTGAGTATCGATTAGGTTTCTGAGTATGTAACCAGCTGTTACCACGAGTCGTGCCTGAGAGAGCGTTTCACAACCCAGATTAAAGCCGCTATAACACAATCGATTAGCTTTTCATTAAGCAAGTTGTTGTTAGTGAGTAAATAAGGTTGGGCAGGTGTCAAGCGACCTAGAAGGTGCTTGAGAGTAGTTTTTTAGGATGAGATTTTTGTCTTCTTTTAAAAGAATTATATATTTTATTACACTTAAAGAATCTTTGTTATCTATGCTGCCTAAAATATGGTATGTATAAATATCGTGTGTATACATATTAGTATCTGTCTAAACACCCGCCTGCTACAACCCAACACACACACAGACACACACACACACACCCACCCATACCCACACACAGACACATAACCGCGCAATTAGCTTGATCCCGCAGTAGTGATGTCATGTGTATTATCTGCGAGTGTGTTTTCATTACAAAGCAATAACTAAAACTAAAAATTGCGTAAAAAGATTATTTAGACTCCAGTTTGCAATAGAAAGTACGGCAGACATCTGAAAGTACGATGAAAACAACTGCAAATATGCTCAAGACATAATTGCGTTCGAGACATCAGAAAGGGCACTGAAGACAAATGAAGGTACGTAAGAGACAACTGAAAGTACCAGAAAAACAACTAACAGTTCACTGAAGACGAATGAACGTACACTGAAGATGACTTAAAGTACATTTAAGACAACTGAAAGTACGATGAAGACAATTAAAAGTACAAGGAAGACAACTGAAATTACAATGAAAACAATTAAAAGTACATTTACGACAACTGAAAGTACGTTGAAGACAACTGAAAATACTCCGAAAAAAAATACACTGAAGGCAAATAAAAGCACCCCGAAGACATCATAAAGTACGTTAAAGATAAGAACATGTGAGATTAAAACCGGATATCTAACTTTCCTTGGATAAGCTGTATCACAGTGAAAACTAGAAGAGACAGTAATAACAAGTTGAACTAATGGACAGGGAGATACAAAATCCTCCATCTACACATACGAACAACACGCAACGCCCTGTCTTACTTTTACATCAAGAGACAGCTCCATCCCGACAACGTCACCACATCACCCCTCAACATCTAAACTCTCTGTATACAGCTACCTACAGACACACACATAGATACCTACAGGTATATGCACCAACACATAAACTACCTGGCCGACAAGATCTTCCACTCTGTACAACAACCAAGAGACCATACAACACATAATACAACACACCTCTCACGATTAATTACGCGCTTAGTCAGACCCTGGTTAACCCACCCCAAGCCTGTTTTTTTTCCTTCATAGACAATGGCGTGATAACGACAGACACTCACCTTGTTGAAGATGGTTACACGAAAAAGACGTGACAGACTCGTCAAGTAATCCGAACCGCCTGTGTTCTGAGGGCTCCTAGTGGTATACGAAAAAGAAGTGCGGTTATACGTCACCCATAGATCAACTAACTTTGTCAATAAATATATAAAATGTGTCTAGTGTTTTCTCTTTTATATTTCTATATATGTATAACTAAATAGCGTCTAACTGTTGTAATATTGTCTATCTATCTGTAATATGTACGTATAACTGTATGTAAAATAATCATCACACAACACGCCCGCCATTAATGAACTTATATATTACTATATACCAAGACTTTTCCTCCTCCACGTTCGTCCAACACATTTTCGTTATATAAAAGGCACGCGGTTGTAGACTGTATAAACAAACACACCAACACACATAACAAAACAATTCCACAACTCACAAAAATCCGCCCTAACCTAACCCCACCTGCTATATTACACCCGTACCTCGTCACCGACGTCTCTTCACTCCCACCTCTCAATGCTGGTCCACTCGCCTGCTACACCCCAAAAATGTACACAGATGCATCCTGACAACGTCACCACATCTCCCCTCAACATCTAAAATTCTCAAGTCTATAAATAACGTCTTCTTGTTACCTAAAAATAAACACTAATATATTACTATATAAAAAAGTCACCCCACCATCTTGGGTCTGAGCTCCGCTGGCGCTCCACCACATTTTCCTTATATAAAAATCACCCCGCCCTCTTGTTCACCTCCTGAAATTTCAACGTCACCCCCACCACAAAAAAAACCTCCACTCGACCACAACACACTATTAGCGAACTAATATAGTGCTATATAAAAGTCACGCGCCACCACAAAGCGCCACCACATTTCCCTTATATAAAACGTCACCCTGCCATCTTGCCCCTGCATCACTCCTGCAGAATTAATATATGTCTATAAATAACGCCTTCTTGTTATCTAAAAAAAAAACACTAATATATTACTATATAAAAAGTCATTTACCTACTCCTACCCTCCTCCTCAATTCTTTATATAAAAAGTCATCCTGCCATCTTGCCCCTGCATCACTCCTGCAGAATTAATATATGTCTATAAATAACGCCTTCTTGTTATCTAAAAATAAACACTAATATATTACTATATAAAAAGTCATCCGCCTCCTCCTACCCAAATATCGGGTTCAGAGCACACAAATCCTCCATCTACACATACGAACAACACCGCAACGCCCTATCTTACTTTTACATAAAACGACAGGTACATCCCGACAACGTCACCACATCACCCCTCAACATTTAAACTGTCTTCCAGATACACACAGATACCTACAGGTATATACAACACACACCTCTATTTCTTACGACGTGACGACTCCCCTCAAGGTCTGGCCTGTAGCTGTGATATTTTTATTGTAAATATTGTATATTTTGAACATACATCCTTCCTATATATAACAGTACATTCATATGTGAAAATATCAATGTTTGATAATGTTAAAAAATACAAACTGTCTTTCATATATAATTATTTTACATTCATTTGCTAAAAAATTACTGTACAATGTATTATGTTAAAAAAGACTATATATGTACTCTTATATATTACCATATATACTCCTGTTTGATACTACAAAAACACTATTGAATATAAAATAAAAACTATATTAACTAAAACGCTTTTTTGTTACCTATATCGTCCGTTGTATGTCTCAATATATGTCTAACTGTTGTATAACTATTCGTCTAACTGTTCGTCTAACTGTTTGTCTATGTCTCACTATATGTCTAACTGTTGTAAAATAACTGTTGTAAAATATCGTCTTCCTATTGTCTAAATATATCTCCCTAGTATATGTATATATCGTCTAACTATCGGCTTCCTATTATCTCTATATAAATATCGTCTTCTTGTTATCTAAATATATATCGTCTTCCTATCATCTAAATATAACCTATTATCGTCTTCTTGTTCTCTAAATATATATGTCTAAAAGTCTAAATATATATGTCTAAAAGTCTAAAAATACCCTCTTCTTGTTATCTCAAGTCCGCCATCTTGCCCCTCCTCTTCTTGTTATCTCAAGTCCGCCATCTTGACCCTCCTCTTCTTGTTATCTCAAGTCCGCCATCTTGCCCCATCTCCCCTCTTCTTGTTATCTCAAATCCGCCATCTTGCCACATTTTTCCTTATATAAAAAGTCATGCAATACAACAACCTACTTATCTCCCCCTTGTTATCTCAAGTCCGCCATCTTGCCCCTGCAGCGCTCCTGCAGAATTGTTGCTATATAAAAGTCATGCTCCTGCAGGCGCTCCTGCAGCGCTCCTGCAGAATACTAACCGTTTTGCGCATTGTACACTACTTAAATATCACATTTGCAAGGAGCGGCTGATATGATACATCACATTTGCTTGGCGCTACCCAGGTTTGTTGGTTATGGGCGCGGCAGATTAACACGTATATCGGCCAGCGTTATCTGCTTAAATCATCGAAAAGACACGGAGTTTGCGCACCCATACGACAGATAACGAGATTACTGTCTGCGTGACACCTGTGGGCAGACAAGCGTGATATAATCGCTTCCGGTCCCTTGGTAAAAAGTAATCATGGATTTATTACATTTTAGACAATATTAGTCTACAAATGTGTTTGTGAGAGTATATACAAGGTATCAGATGTCTATATATGGTAATACGTGACCTTTACATGCACGCACCTTATTTCACGAGGGACTATTTAGAAGTCCTTGAACGATTTCTTTCAATTTCCGATGCAAAAGGTACGATTGTTCTCAGCCTTAGCATGCATCACAGAGCGTTAGTACATTCATTTCTTGCAACGATACATCTGAAAATTTATGTCAGCATCAGCATTGTCCGCAACAAAGTTCATCAAGTGTGGAATGTTCCATTGGTCACCACGTGAAGAAGTCAGTCAATAGGTTTGTTATAACCTCACAAGGTACCTGTATTTGCCGTGTTGTCAGGGGATAGTGAGTCTTCTATACACCGTGACAATACATCCGCGACAACGTTGTGACTGCCCTTGATGTCAACTCGTAGGGTTGGAGCGCAAGTGATGCTCTAGCCGCTCTCTCACCACGAAATTCTGCAACTTCAGAGGGTGTCAATCTACGACTGAAGTACAGAATAGGATGTAGACACTCATCAAATTGTTGCATAAGTGTACCACCCATTCCTGATCCAGAAGCGTCGACTCTAAGGATAAAAGGAAAACGAGCATCAGGCGATCTCAAAATTGGTGATTTTGAAAAATAACATTTAAGTACATTTAATGCTACATCACCCAAATGTAACCTAACAATCCTATTTGGAGAGTTCTTTCTTAATCACGAAGATAGAACTGAAGTAATTTCTGAAACATAAGGCAAAAATTTCCTATAGAATCCGACAAGATCTAAAAGACTGCGAACCCGTGAAAAGAATAATTAGTACAGGAAGCCTCTGAACTGGTTCTCAAGGAAATACCTGAAATATAAACTGAAATTATGCCAAGAAAAAGAAGTTGCAAAATGAGTGAAGTATACACAATCCAACACCGTAAGAAACCAGTACATGAGAGAGTCAATATCTGAAATAAATAGGATGATAGAAGAAAAATGTGTACAAGAACGCACTAAAATCTGTGTGGTAGCGAATCATGTATTAATTGTACATCAAGACAATGGTCTCGAAAGTAAGCACCGTTATCAAGATCGACGACCATTCGTGCATCCACATTGGAGTAAAAATAAATAATTGCCTCCCTATCATTGAAACTGTTGATAGGCAAAAGACGTACAAATTTCACGTCAGCCGTGAACTGGAAAATTCACCCAGTGCGTGCCATGTAGTGCTGGGTGGCAGATTTCGCACTAGTACGGTGCGTGAGTATGCATTATTACCACCATAAGGGATCCTATTTTCACGAAACTGTGCGCTGGGAGGGTATGCCGTCGCAGTGGAATGAGAGACATGGTGATGAATCTTCCGTCTGCGCATCGTGACTGCTTAAAAGGTGCATCATACTGCATGTGCTGAGTATGATGTTTATCGGAAATCGATCCCATCGGTTTGGAGAATGTCGTAGAAGACTGCTCACAAGGTAGTGCTAAACCTTCTTTAACAGATGTAATGGGTCTAGTATGATCAGGTAGGTTTGTACTATCCGTTATATCAACATTAAGTGCACACATCTGACTGCTATTATAAAATTTTGTGTCACCTTTGACGACCTCATCTGCACTTTTAAGAGTAGATGCACTGCGAGCATGTCGTTTACAAAGAGGATACTGAACAGCATTATTAGTCAGATTTGAGCATGTCATGACAGACTGCCCTGAAGGTCCAGTCAATGCTTCCCTAACATCAGAATCGACTGTCTTTTGAAGACAAAACTTTGTATAGCGATCCTGATCAAAATAAACTGAACCAATGTGAATGACATCGGTCACGTTAGGATCACCTTCAACGAACTGGTCTGTACTTTTAAGACTCACGTACTCCACGTTTGCATTGTGTTTAGTATTTATGTTTTGCTTGTCACGCACAGATGTAACCCGATCCTGACGATTATGGGAAACATTTTCCTCCGTGAGTATAGGATGATCTGTTAAACAGTTCGTCACACCGTTTTTACTGTTGTTGGCATGTCGCCTCCTGGGAAGAATTTGGAGAATGGCTGGAGAAAGATGCGCAAGAAAACCAGAGATTGTTCTGTGGGACCCTAGAGAACATGAGGAAGGAAAAACAATGCCCTCTCAAATTTATAAAGGACAAGCAAGGCGAATTGCTTACTACCCCGAGGGCGGTAATGGAAAGATGGAAATAATATTTATCAGAACTCCTTGATGGTGAGAAAGGTCAGGCATTAGAAATGATAACCACTAGCACAGAAGAGGAGACCAATGGTGGTGAAGATGACATAAGGATGGAAGAACTGAAGGCAGCACTATAGAAAATCAAGATGGGCAAAGCAGCAGGGCATAATTGTATAACACCAGAAATGGTTAAGTACATGGGAGCATCAGGCGACCTATTGCTCTTAAGGGTCCTACAGGCAGCGTGGTGCAACAAGACCATACCAAAGGATTGGGAGATTGCCATCATAACACCAATTTTCAAAAAGGGTGACAATCGACAGTGTGGAAACCATGGAGGCATATCCCTTCTCAGTGTCCCTGGTAAAATCTACTCTAGAATCCTAGAGCAGAGACTCCGACGCCTAGCTAAGCCACAATTGGATGAGATCCAGTGCGGATTCCGAGCAAACCGAGGTGCTCAGGACCTAATCTTCACACTCAGACAGCTGAGTGAAAAGGCTCTTGAGTATAAGAGTGAGATCCATCTTTGTTTCATAGATCTGGAAAAGGCGTTTGACAGGGTCCCCTGTAGCAAACTTTGGGACTGTTTGGCAAGGAAGAACATTCCAGCACCTCTGATTCATGCTGTGAGGGGCTTCTGCGGGTCTTGCAGAGATTGTGTGAGGACGGCAGACCATGGATCAGAAGAGTTCAGGACCACCGCTGGGAGGACAACATTGGCCAATCTTTGAAGGACCGAGGACTGGAGTGGAACCTGGCCAGGAGGAAGACAGCCGATGGGATAGTCTGGCGCTCTCTCTTCCAAAACTCTACACGTCACGGTAGAAGGGGAACGACTAAGTAAGTAAGGCATGTAGCCAAGAAGATGTCACAGATACGGCCGTATTGTTTCGACTGGGGTCACCATCATGACAGTGAACACGAGGGAAATTGTATCTGCCTCGAAAAAAGGTTTTTTCTTTACTAGGGCGAGATGACTCGTTAACACCACCCTTGGTATTGCGTGTATGTTACACATCTCACCTGTTGTCGCCCGAGGGCGCCAATAGTATATGCTTTAAAGCGATATCTAACAAGCTATTAACCCTATTCTTATATATACAAGTTATATAGCTCTGATTAGAGCAGTGTTTCTCAACCATGATAATAGCAACGCCCCTTTTTGACAACTAATATTTTAAAATGCCCCCACCCTTTTAACACCCCCTTGCTCTTTATCATGCACACACACGCACATGCACACACACACAAACACACACACACATACACACATATTCCACCATATAGTTAGTTGCTTATCCTTTACAGGACGTGGCAATCAACCCCAGCTTTTATTGGCTGTTTGTGATTTTTCTAGGCAATTTTTTCATTCAGTAGTTTGCCATTGCTTTCTTCTGAACGGTACGGCGCTTATACCATTGTTAAAAATCCACACAAAGCGATCTGCTAATAACGCGCCTGCAGCAGGTTTCGAACCTGGTATATCTGGATTATGAAACTGCGTTCATATCCATTAGGCCACAGACGCCCACTATTCCACTATACTTTTAAAAAATCAATACAGTTAATGAGTTATCGTTTCTTATAATATAAAGAAAACGAGAAAGCACATTTATAAAAGCATAGTTATATTAAATATGAGTTTAAGTACGGAATTTTATACACCACAAGTTCATTATCCTTGAATTACAAATTGGCAGAGCAAATGATAAAAATTAGTTCTTACAACTCTATAACTATCATAATCATATCATTTTAATAACGCCTAAATGACTGCATATATATCTTCAAATATGAATATTTAAGCCTCTCCTTATGTAACCACTTTAAACATGAAAAAATTGGAAAAATTATTAGTTGATAATAATGATATAATTATATAAAAATTCACTTTCTAATGAAGCTTAATGAGATCCTTGCGCTTGGTGTGACTCAGCCAGTTTTGAAATATTTGGTTCTAAGTTTGTTAAAAGAAGTCTCAAATCTCCTGTGGCCGTATGATCACCACCAGCATTCATTCATGCTAGGGCTCAAATACAATATAAAAGTAAACTACCATTTTGTTTGAAACAGACAATAGATTTGTAACTAAAACCCAAGTATAACAAAGCAAAGTACCCTTTTGTTGGAAACAGACAATAGATTGGTAACTAAAATAAAAGAAGAGAAAAAAAGTTAACCCTGGGAAATTAACATTAAGGGGAGGGAAATATACGGTATAGCGTAATGCAGGACACGCTTGGCGGGGACACGTGATGTTTTTATCCAATGAATAGGCTTTTTTTAGCTCGACCGAAGCCAAGCCTTGCCGGCAGAAATATTTTTAGTAAGAAGTTAGAATTATGATCTGAAGTAAAACAGACGTGTTTTTGTGATACAGTTCATTCAAGGCAGTAAGATGTTTTCTACTGACGAACTATAGAGTTTGTTGAAAGATTCAACAGGTTTAAGTTACTGTGTATTGTAACTCGGACAAGTATGTTCGCAGACTTGGAAATGTGTATTTCATTAATTCTGGACATTTTGTAAGTACCACTGCCATATTCATGCATGTTTCCAGCTAGCTTAACCACATGTATAAAACCTACCTTTTCGCCCTAAATTCGACATGGACTGCACAAGAAAAGAAGAAATAAGCAACATTTGTCAAATCGAAACCCATGAGAAGATGAAAACATAATACTAGAAATGATGCCCGTGACCAGTCCTTCTGAGAGCATAAGGATCACTGTAAGCCACTGTACAACAAAATAAATCACAAACATGGAGCAATGGCAGATGCGGCAGCAATATTGTCAGAGACATGCCCATCCATTTCCCTCCTCACAGTTGTACCCAAAATACGCCCCGCGTCACCCCCACAGTTCTGACAGGTGGAACGAAATGTGTTTGCCGGGAGTTTATCCCCAACAACGGACTCTGAGGATACGTACCTCTGCGGAATATATGAATTTTTTTCCGTCCAGGCGGATACGAGCACACTTTTTATGCCATAGAACCCACAGTAACATACGCGGACGCGAAAAGTTACACACATAATGAGATGAGAAAACCTAAGGGAACGGACAATACTCTGTATAAATTCAACAAAAGCAAAAGGAACCACTGGACCAGTCTAAATAAAAGGGATTGCCGCATTGCAGTCCGAAATTTGATCAACAATGTCAAACATCGGAAGATCTGGTGAGGTAGATAATCTCAAAACATCTAACAACAACACATGCATCATCACAACAGAAGACGGTTTCCGCGCATTTGTCAAACCAATACAGCCATGGCGCAAACCGATTCCCAGAAATCAGCAGATTGGTGTTATCAAAACGAGAGCAAATAAGACGCTATGTACCCCATTTCAAATAGACTACCCCGAAACATGCACAAACAAGTAAATGAACCACTGACGACCTGCGTCGCGACACAGACGGACGCTGACGGATCACGTCAGGCTTGTGACCCACTGTACACTTACACACGCTGTCTCGACGAAATAGCACAGAAGTGAGACAGTCAGCCAAGCAAACATCCTTGAAGAATATCCCATTCACTCAACCTACAACAGTGGAGTTAGAGAAAGCAATAAATGAAATTCTGAGAGAAGGTGACCTCCACGTCCTCACAGTACACATGATTTTTGATTTACTGCAGAACAGGTTTGCCATGATTTTATCTAACAGAAAAGACGAAATTAGGAGATGGTAATAGACACTGTTAATCGGGATGAAGGCATTTTAAATCGGGATGAAGGCAGGATGATCGTACCAAAGAAACCCTCCACGGTAGCACACAAAATACAACCTTGCAATGATGACCACTGCCCCAGTACACCCCAGATGACATCCACCAGGCCTTTTAAGAAAGCTACATTTCGCTATAGATCCACAAGTTATACCTCTTTTAACGACACAGAATCTGATATGGACACTCTTACTCCTGACAGCACAGAAGATGAATCAATTGCAAATTGGAGATATGCACTGCTGTCAAAAGAATGTACTCAGTTTCGTCAGATGACCCCCTTCCAATGATAAAATGCATCAAACTGCCACAGAATCATATTAGGAGAAAGATCAAGACGAAACGACGACACATTTCCAAAAACAAAGAAGCTTCACCAGCCACGCCCACCCCAGCTACATTGCAATCATCAACGATTTCTTCAGCTTCCCACCAAACAGTACATGCCATGTCAAATAATGTATCACCGCTACTAAATACGACGCTCGACTGACCAGCAGGGAGATTGCAATGCTGAAAATGGTGAAGGAACGCAGGGAGATTGCAGTGCGGGAATTGGAAAAGATTTTTATAGGCACCCAGTAGTGTCCTATCTGCTTGCCACTCCAAGCAGGGTCAACGCAAATGTGATTTTTTTTTTACCAACGTTTTCATTTTTTTTTTGTTTTTTTTTGAGTGCCAAAAGTCACCTTTATATTTTTTTGTGACACGTCTCTGTGACCGTCGGTCGGTTACAGCATTTTTACTTTTTTTTAGAGTGGAAATCGTCCCCCGGACGTAATGTCTTTTTCAGATTGTGCAGTAACAGTTCCCATGATGATCCAGTACTAGCCTGAGATGTCACAGCCATACCTAGAAGAAATCTCCTCTCCGGACAGGTCACCGCTGATGATCAGATCACCCCCGGAAGGAACCGAAAGTTGTATATTGTTGTTTGTAAATGTAAACTACTAACACCTGTTTCCTCCCACATTACCATACTTCATGTTACACATTTATGCCATTTGATCATGTTCAATAAAGATTAAAACAAGCAGTTTAGTTGGTAAGAAAATTATGCTTTTCCACAGGTATGGAAGCCCAATAGTTGCACAGCCACACTTATTAATAAGAGATAGTTTTGATGTTCAATTTTCAAATTGCAGGACCCCAGAGTTCAATCGCATGTATTGCACAAATATTTAGTCATGCTAATGATCTACACATTGAGAATTTATCATCTTCCATTTTTTCGCCCTTACTTTTTCCTTGCTGTTCCAGAGACCAAGTTTTTCTTTCCACATGCATCTTTGTGCATATTCACGCAGGCATTTTCCACATTCCACTGATTGCCATTCTGTCGTTTATGGTTGATGTATCCTCTTACCTATGATCTATATTCTGTTAAATTCATCTATACTTGTGACCTTTATCTATCCCAGTGATCCTATTATGACATCTTTTGACAGAATGTATGAACCATATTATTAAAATTCATGGATTTGACTGTCAATAGTATGCTATTTTCTTCACAGAGATTTTTGAATGTACCCCACAAAATTTTGGGTATTGTAACATTTTTTATTACCATCACTAAAATTCATACTGCGTATGAAATGGCCATGTATATATTTTTTTTAATAGTCAAATTAAACCACCTTGTAATCTTTTTCAGAAAACATTGTGTATGAGGAAAATGTCAAACATTTAGTACCTCAAACGACTGTACATCCCATTATTTGAATCCACTATTACAAGAATTTCCTTTCCACTCCACCTCTCACATCCCCATATCTTACTGTTATCCCTTCTATTACTTTAAGAAAATATTCTGAACTTATAAATTTTTCTCTCTCCATTAACTTAAATGACTTGAATTACAATTTTGTTGTAATCTGGTGATCTATTGTTCTTTCTATCCATTACGAGACCACAATATACTATTCGCACAACTTGCTAACAACAGATGATATTGACTGTTCTATTTCGCTTTCTGAGCTAACCCTTATTATCACACCACTGATAGAGATCATCACACCCAGGAATCTGATGTATCGATAGATATTTTTTTGGAGTCAGTATATTATGAAATAAGTAATAAACTTTGTTTACAAATTTGTATAAAAGAAAAAAAAAAAGAAAGAATGACTATGGATAGAAATGAAAAGAAGGCAGACTGATATAAATGTTGACATACATTACTGATGCTGAATATCCATGAACCACCCCCACACATGTTTATGAGACCACACAGATAACTGTTTGTTTATTTTGGCACACATTGACCCACATGTGTTGCGTACTAGCATTTCATTCCCCACTGACCCGCCCCTGTTTGTGTCACACATGAGTATTGATTGTTTTTTTATGATTGTGACTGATTTGCATATGCCATTGTTGACTTCATGATATTGTTGTATGGACTGCCTTTATGATGGCAGCTGACATGGATTTTGACATGAGAAAAGATAAAGGACGAATAATAGATACCACAGGATAGCATGAAACCACTGTTTGTACATCATGACTATACCATTGCCACCCCATGCAAATGTTGTACATTAAATATTGCTGTTTTAACGTGGACACGTAACAGACGAGATAATATGATTGAATAAAAAATATGGTGGTTTAAAAAGATAGAAGAGATACGTGTCACGGACACACACGAGGATACACACTAAGGAGATACGTGTCACGGATACACAAGAGGATACACAAGAGGATACACATATGCAGTTATGGCTTTGTCATAAACCAGAAATTCCTGTCTATACGTAGTCACGTGACAGATGATTGATAATAACCTGAAAATTTTTGCATGAAAGTAAGAGTATGAGACTGATGACAAAAGATAGTGTCTCAGATATAGGCGACGATGTTGATTTATTTTTTTTTGGGGGGGTGCATTTCTGACTTTGTTATCACTTAGATATTCCTGTCTTTACGTAGTTACGGTACAAATGATCAAGAAAGAATGATTGAATATTTTGCACGAAGATGAGATTAGGAGACTGATGAGAGAGTCTCTAATGTAGGGGAGAGTGGGGAGAAATGGTCCCTCATTTTTCATTTTTAACCAAATTCGATATAACTATAGACATAATAATAAGTTTGAGATGTTATTAATATGTTTAGGTGAAATACCCATTTATTTCAAAATATAGTCTACATAAAATGGTTAAACATTAAAACTTTTTATAAAATTAACATTTGAAGCAATGATACCATAGTGGTGTGAAATGGACCACGTATGGGGAGTAATGGACTTGATGAAGGGGAGAAATGGACCATATGCAGGAGAAATAGTCCATGAAAATGAATCAATAAAATTGTAAATTACCAAAGGATATGTTGAAACGTAGATACCTTTCTGTTCTTTTTGTACCCTTGCAGCAAGTTGGCTGTGGTAATATTGCTTTAATTTGACTTATTTTAACAGTCCCTAAATCTTCTACAGCAGGCCAAAAAAAAAACTTGTCAAACATTTTACCACTCTTTCTTAAAAAATTGATTTCCACATCGCCATCCTCATCTTCCAGCTGCATGACTTTCCCAATTAAATATTTCGTGTTTTTTCCTGTCTCAAACTCACACACTACATATTGACCACAATTTAAGTCTACACTTTCTACACCCTCCATACTGACACTGTTACTTTCATCATCACTGTCACGCCCAGTTTCATCCATAGATAGGCCTATGTCAGAATCTGTGTCATCATCATATGGTATATTGTCAGTATCATCATCATAATCACTGACATTCTCTTCAGACACAAAAAGGGATTTCTTGGCCTTTGATACAGTAACCTTCTTTCTGTTTTCTGATCTGTATTTCATTTTCATCTGCATTTCCGTCATTGCTGGAGATGATGTTGCCAGCATTGCTTTGCCACGTTTTCTCCCTCGATTGTTTTCCTTACGAGGGGCAGCCTTAGGAAATCCTTTAAATAACTCAGGAGGAGAAAACACTTTTAAAGCTACTTTTGGGGCAGCATCATTTGGTGACACAGGGAATGAACTGGTCAATAAAGCCAGGGAGTTTGTCCCACTGAGTGAGGCCCCTTTATCAACCAGGCCTAAATTAGGTTCAATCAAAGTAGGGACTGATGCTTCTGAAATCTGAGGCCTGTCTGTGATGTAAGAAGGCAGAAAATCTTCAGCACTGAAAATATCTTGATCCAGTGGCCAAATGCCAGCAGCTTTAAACCCAGACATTATGTTTTGTTGGGTAGAGGCCCTAACAAATGCAGCGCCACCAAGCTCAGCAAGCTGATAGATGGAGAGTGTTTTTCCAACATTCTTTATCATCCGTGAATCTGCTAAATGACTAAACGCTGCTTTCATGGGCCCAAAGACAGTTCGATCCAATGGTTGCATTTTGTTGCTTGTATGTGGTGGAAGAGTGATGACATGAATATGGTTCTGCTTTGCCAACTCCAGAGCAGGAAAGGAAATGTGGCTTTCGTGATTATCCATGATCACAATGATGGGATATGTCTCTGAAGGTCTAACAAATTTCACAATATGCTCAACCACTTTCACAAAATTGTCACTTGTCATCCAACCTGAAGAGTGGGTAAGTCCTAAAGAGCCTTCAGGTGCTCCATTTAACATAAAATGTTTAAAATTTTTTCTTGGAAACACAAACACTGGTGGCAAGCTGTGTCCAGTAGCTGAAACTATGCAGCACATTGTGACAAGTTCACCTCGTTCTCGTGATGTGACTTGCCCAACCTGTTTGGTACCACGTGGTGCAATGACTCTAGGAACTTTTTGTACTGTTGTTACACCAGTTTCATCAAGATTGTAAATTTGATCCCCGCTTACATTCAGCTTTGTATAAGAGGCTTGTAGTATGTTAAAAAATGCCGCAACAGTGTGTCGATTAAATGCGGTTGCTCGTGCCAGTGATGTTGCTTCTGGTTGTCTTATTGACAATTGTGAATGCCGCCTCAGGAAGCCAAAAAGCCATTCCCTTCCTGCCATTGAGTTCTCAATCCATGTTTGCGGACATTTCAAATGATTCAATGTTGCCATTTCAAAGGCAAGAGTACGAACATTTTTTGGTGTTAGTCCATGAAACATTTTGGAACACTTATCCAGATAATTTGCAAGACTCTCTTCCTGTTCAGCATTAAAAATCTGACTGTGGCGATAATTTGGTGTGAGGCTGACTTCTGAAGATTTGGACTTGTTAATATTGTTGATCAGAGTTGTCCGAGCAATTCCATATTCCCTTCAAGCTTGTCTAACAGGCATGCCTTCCACTACGGCAGTCACAGCAGCTCTCATAATGGACTCCGGTACTTTGCCTTTATCTGTTTTCCTCTTGTAAACACGAGTCATTTTTTTCTGGAAAAAAATAATTTACTGTATAAAATAATTATAATAATTATACTTATAAAATAATATTACATTGATAGTTTAACAATGATTAGTTTTATAGTTTACATTGATAGAATTTAAACATATTTCTTCAACTGTTTAAACAAACTAAGATTTAGGAAATATTTTGTGATGCATGGGATACATGTATAACGCTTCAATGTTCGGGGGGAAATGGACCATTGACGGCCCATTTCTCCCCACAGGCATTCAAATAGAAAAGACAAGCATAAACTCTTAAAGCTAATAATTTTTAGGCATAAAGAACATTGCTTATGCAGGAAAATGGTAATTCTGCCTATAAAAATAACTTACCGTACAATCAGCGAAGCAGCGACAAAAATTGGACTTGCAATGTCACTTCAAAAACTCAACTATTTCCTTGTACAAAATGAGGTCACTGATTGTCAAAAAATGCGCGCACATAAAGAAACCGGACGTTGTTCCTGGAAATGATCTCACCCTACTGGTATTTTTTCATTATGGTCCAAATTGAAATGGAACATTCGTTTTTGAGATACAAGGGGCGGTCCATTTCTCCTAACGGTCCATTGCTCACCACTCTCCCCTACATGACTTGGTTATAACTTGGACATTCTGTTTTTACGTGATACGTAACAGATGATTTGGTATAATGATTAAATTTTTGAGGTTCACTAGGATAGAACTTATACGAAGAAGATACTCTCTGAATATGATACCCATACTGGAGCCATACGTGTTAGGATCACACACGACAAGGATATGTAAAAAAACGAATATGATATTCAAACGGGAATTATACGTGTTACGGAGACACACGAAGAAAATAATGCTGATGAGATGGTTAAGGGATACTTGAAAAATATTTTTCCACTCAGATGAGATGGAGGAAAAGAGATAGTCACTATATAAGAGATGATAATCCCCGATTACCACTATGCAACTATGGTGCGGAATGCTGGAGAGTTACAGAGAAGGAAATGTCGAAATTGTCCTCCTTTCACACAACATGCCTAAGAAAAATTCACCGAATCTTTTGGCCGAATACCATCACTAACCAAGATCTGCTTACTCGTAGCAAGCAAGAGGACATGCACACCATCATAGCTGGCAGACGCTGGAGCTGGGTTGGTCATGTCCTCAGAAGAGACCCCGATGCCATCACAAGAACAGCTATGCTTTGGACCCCTGAAGGAAAACGAAAGAGAGGCCGACCAAAAACAACCTGGCGGAGGACTGTGGAGGCTGAGATGCAGGGAATGAACCAGAGTTGGGGCACTGTACGAAGGATGGCCACCGACCGAGCAAAGTGGAATCAATTTGTTGTTGCCCTACAAGACGCCACTAGGCGTGTTGGCCACTGACTGCTTTGACGGTCGGCGGCTAAGGATCAAAGAAGAAGACCACTATGCAAGTAATGATGATTACTGTACTGATTGTCCATATACTGCGAATATGATTGAGGAGATGTATTGATGAGGTATACATTTATGACCTTGCTTTTACTTAGACATTTCCGTCTTTAAGAAAATACGTGACAGATAGCCAGTGGGACTGTTAACATGTTCATAGTCCACTTACTCTAACAGTCCATTGGACATTGCATTTGACGGTCTTACTATTGGCCTATATTGCTTTCTGCGACTGTGTATAACAGGTTGACCAGCTGAACATTTTCACCCCTGAGATAATGACATTTCCACCCTCTCCCTACATACTATAGAGATATTGATGATAGAATCATAGACCGCCCATCTGTCTGTCTCAGACATACCAGTTCTGACAGTAGATGCTATAGACACTATATGAATCTGACAAATCTTCGACCTCGAAGACAGCTTCGTGTCGACATGGTAATTACGTACGAAATAGTTAAATTTTCTTGGTCATGTGGTAAGGACATTATTGATATCATATGTTGATTGATGTATTGTAGTAATATAAATTTTTGAAAATGTATTCTTGGATATGTTTCGCATATATAGTAAGTAATGTGTCAATAAATGATTGACTATGAAGATAGAAAACAGGAGTAACTAGACATAACTTGATTGTTTTATGGATTGGATCACCATTGCAATAATACAGCTTAGATACTTTGAGAAAATATGGAACATTTTCTAGAGTGATGGATACTTGTAAATAACTTACACGCATATTGATTGGAGTATCAGGAAGGTTTTCCCAACACTGAGAATTTAAACTACATAGAGTATGGAAAATGTATGATGTTTTGAGAATTTTTCACCTTGTAAATTTGTGATTGTCGTAAATTTTATAAGAGAGATAATTCTTATGGTTAGTGGTCCCGCTAGAGTGTAGAATGATAGTGAAGGCTCTATGAAAATAAGGATTTAAGAAAGAGGGGTAGTTTATTCACCAGTGCTGGGAAGAGTAAGGACAGTCTCTATTTACGACAATATGTGTTTATCTCATAAGACTCCTACAGCTCACCTGGACAAACAATTATTTGCCAGTTCCAGTCACTCAGGTGCACACACCAATTTGGTGCTTCAAACGCACATACAATACATGAATACAGCTACAAATAACAAATATGGGTAATTTGGGCTCAGGCCTGCCAACACACTACTAGAAGGTTGATTATTTTTATTTATCATAAAAAAATCACTCACAATATTCAACACTTTACAGGCATAAATCATATGTTACAGCAGGTACAAATTGCAAGGTGGGGGGTGGGGGGGGCGGGGGTATCAGAGATAGGCAATTTAACCCAACAGTAAATTTATTACTCTGAGACGGGGTGTTACCGTAATTAGTAGGGGGTTAGAAAAACTCCTTTTGTTCTCCAAAGCTTTCCCTTTACTAAACAGACGTAAGGGAGAGGGAAATAAACAAAGTTAGGAAATCCCACTTAAAAAGAAAAACAATACAATAAAGACGGTAAAAAAAATTACCAGGTAGAACTAATTATAATGGTGGAAAAACTAAATCTCCTCTCATTCAAGCACGCTTGTGATGGCCAGCACTCAGTCATACACACAGACCTACCGATTCGTAGAATCTGGCACTCCGTAGAAATTACAAAGAAAAAACAGCACTAAACATTGGCATAGGTAAATGTCCTGTCTTCTGTGTACAGCCCCAGATTAGCGGTTTTTTTTTTGAAGTTTACAAAGTGTCCCAAATACGCTGGACGTTAAAGCCTAAAGGTACTGTTTTTGTTTTTGTCTATATGTAAAAAGTTCCAGGGGAATGGCACAGTCGTAGGTACAGGTGGTGAGACTGGTGGGGTATCTTAGGTTCGCCGCTGGTGGTGAAATTTCTGAAGCGTGAAGATAAAGACTAAAATCTGTGGTATGGTTTCTTCGTGGTGTTGTTAAAAATCCAGTGAAAGTACTTGACGAACAGTGTTCAGGGAAATCTGTGTTCTCATTCACAAATAGAGCAGTAAGTAAAATATTGCTACTGGCAAGTGTTCTTCTCCAGTTTAACTTTAAAACGACTTTATGAATTGGGATGCTAAAACAGTCTTTGGGTTTGTTTTATTTCTGTAAACTTCAGATAGCTGAATCTCAACAGGATCGCCACAAAGATTAAATTTTAAATAATGTTCATAAGTCACTGGAGTTATCGAACTGAGTCGGCAGGACTCTGTACATAGTTAATTAATTAATTGCTGCTTAATTGCTGCTTAATTGCTGGGATGCAAGGTTGAATGATCATTCTGTATAAAAGATAGAAACACACGAAATGCAATACAAATCATATTATAATCTGACGCGCGATAAATTTACGTTTAAACTATTTTCTACCTCGCGTCTTCAATTATATAAATTCAAGAAAAGCTCCCCGCGGGTCTAATAGGTAAAACACACGTCTATATGTACAGAACTAAACTGTATTAAATAGTTATAATTCCCTTAACGGCTGCAAAATTAAATTACACGTCTATTGTATTAGGAAAATAACTTATAGATGTAACATTAGTTTGCACCAGAATTTTGAAATGGGTTTATTTAGTATGTTAAATTTTACACCAAAATCCAGTGAAATAAAATGAAATAACTAGACCACTGATCACTTTAAAACAAATATATTATACCGTTGCACAGAAAAGAATTCACTGCATTAAGATGAAAATCCAGAGGGAATCAAACAGGATTTCACTATAGCAAGTGCTACTGTAAATATCTGGCAACGAGTGATAAAATGCATTTCTTCAGGGTCTGTATATATCTAACTGGAATGGAACTTAAGGGGTACATGTTAGAATTTCGCGCCTCTTAAGTTCTCCGGGGAAAATCGAAATTCTAGCAGTCGTGCTAACAGATGCCGCCCGACTAAAAGAGGGAGACCGCTCCTGGTTTCCTATTTCCGTTAGTGATTACTCCATTTCCTGGCCGCTTCGTCTTTCCCCGTTCATCTTTGACTGCGGGCACTTCTGCGGTTCACGCTGGGATGGGAAAAACCGGCGAGACTCTGCTTTCCCTGTTCTATGGACCGCCACTGCCTTTGACTGCTAGCGTTTCCAGTGCTCTCCTGTGGTTCGCACCGAGATGCGAAATGCCGATGAGAACTTTCTACGAGAAACTAGCTTCTCTGTTCTGGGGGATTGTCTTGCCTTAGATCTCGCCGCTTCTACGTTTGGTTCTGGCACCGCCTATAATGCAGGTACGAAGAAAAGTGGACAGGCACACTGGGGAAATAACTGCTTCTGACCGCTCTAGAGGTAACAGTGGGCGTGATTTTACCTCCCCTTTGAGGCCATGTGATCACCAGACTGGACGGAAGATAACAGTCACATATTTAATGAGCAAACGTGGTGAGGAGTGCACTTTTCTTTTCTGCATGTTAATGAGCCCAGGTGGCGGAGTCCCCGCTGATGAAAAATTCCTACAATTCAGGGGTTCAGATGTTATAGGAGGGTCCTTACCATAATCCAACATTTCAGTGCCAGCTGAGTTGTCCGTCACAGTGATGACATATTGGAATGTTGATTGTTACATTATGGTTCTGTAGAATTTTTGAAACTGTGTTCTTGGATATGTTTTTGTCACAATAATAAAATGTTGATAAATGATTGACTATGAAGATGAACACATGAGTACCCAGAAATAACTTGGCTGTTTTGTGGATTCGGATCATCATTACAATAATAACTTGGATTATTTTGAAAACAAAAATATTGAATACTTTATGCAGTATGGATACTTGGAGATAACTTGGAGTATTTTGAAAAAAATATTGAATACTTTATACAGTATGGATACTTGGAGATAACTTGGATTATTTTGGAGAAAAAAAAATTGAATACTTTATACAGTATTGATACTTGGAGATAACTTGGATTATTTTGATAAAAAATATTGAATACTTTATACAGTATGGATACTTGAACATAACTTAGATGCATATTGATTGGAGCACCAGGAACGTTTTATAACATAAAGATTTTGAAATACCTTGAATACCCTGATATAGGAGACAAAAGAGAAAAGCTATTATGCTAAAAAATGTTTTCCTCCTCTCACTTTGTTAAATCAAATCTGTCAACTGTATTATCACAGGTTTTAACTGATATTGATACTTAGGAAGAACTTGAATTGCTTTATGAAAAATTACTACTACAGGTTTTAAGACATTGATATTTGGAAATTTCAATTTTGATACCAACATTATAGATATCATTGAAGCACTATACAAGGATGCAAGCAGTGCTATTTTTGCAAGCAATGGCATTGGAGAATTTTTCAAAACAACTGTAGGAGTTCGCCAGGGATGTATCCTGTCACCAGTGCTCTTTAATATATATCTAGAACATATTATGCAGGAGGCTCTCTACGATTATAAAACAACCATATCGATTGGAGGCCGTCCTCTTTGCAATCTACGTTTTGCTAATGATATTGATCTTATAGCTGGAACAGGATCAGAACTACAAGACCTTACCTCTAGACTGGAGAAAGTAACAAGAACGTATGGGATGGAAATTAATATAGAAAAAAGCAAGATATTTGTGAATAGCCATAAGAAACATGTTCCGACCAACATTACGTTAAATGGGCAAACGTTAGAAGAAGTTAACACCTTTAAATATCTCGGGTCCACTATATGTAGTGATGGAAGATCAAGTAAAGAAATCAAGACAAGACTTGAGATGGCCTCAGCTGCCATGACAAAGCTGAATGTGATCTGGAAAGGTAACATCAGTTTTCCTGTGAAGATCAAATTATACAAATCACTTGTATTATCTATTCTCTTGTATGGGTGTGTGGGCTGGACACTCACTGCAGATACGGAGCGAAGGATTCAGGCTTTCGAGTATAAATGTTATAGAAAAATTTTGCGCGTTTAATATAAAGAGCACAAAACAAATGTCTATGTTAGAGAGAAAATAAACACCTATGCAGGGCACCAAGAACCACTTTTGTCAGTAGTGAAACGTCGAAAGCTTGCCTGGTTTGGGCATGTAAGTCGCCATGACTCCCTTTCGAAAACGATCCTCCAGGGAACAGTCGAAGGTAAACGGAGAAGAGGAAGGCAAAGAAAATCCTGGGCTGATAACATCAAAGAATGGGCAGGACACGGTTTTTCCACACTAGTACGCATTGCTGAGGATAGAGAGCAGTGGAGGACCCTGTCTGCTGATGCTTCCACCATGGCACCCCAACGACCCATGACGGGTTACGGGCTGAGATGATGATTTGGAAAATTTGTGCAATGCTCCCACTCGTGTAAATTTTGAGTGAGAATAACACTTTCATTATCCAGGGTTGCCAATCGGCAAGATTTTGATAGCATATGCCCTGATAAGATAAAAGGTAAAGAATTTTTTTTTTTTACAATGATGTCCGTTAATAGAGTTTGGTTAGGGTATAACAGTCTTATATATATATATATATATATATATATATATATATATATATATATATATATATATATATATATATATATATATATACATATATATATATATATATACATATATATATACATATATATATATATACATATATATATATATATATATATATATATATATATATATATATATATATATATATATATATATATATATATATATATATACAGGAGCCCCGGTTTATGAATTAAGTTAAATTTTTGGGACTTAGCAAATTTTTGGGATTGTTTTTGGATATTGATAGTATTCAAATATCTCCTTGCGGGATACATTTGCAGGGCCCGAGATCTGTATGTGACCGTATGACCACCACCAGCATTCATTCATGCTAGGGCTTGTGGCCGTGTACATAGTTGTTCCTTTGGAAACAGACTATATTCTTACAAGACAGAGGAAGCACCGACCACCCCATAATTTTATATTTTATGAGAAACAGAAAATAATAAATAGTGTCACATATTTAGGGTAGAGTCGCTTCTACACGCCATTTCTAATAATTGGGTGATTTCCCCTGACCAATCGGATAGCTCAGATTTACCCCGGGGAAAGTGGAACAACGACGCCATTTTGGCAGTAGAATGAAAGAGCGCAACTCAAGAGGTCGTATCTGGTCCAGCTCTACATATTTCTTAGTTTGAGAAAATCAAACTTCAACATTTCTTATAAAATGTGTATTTCAGGACATTGAGTGGTTATAATTTTCTTACTGGCGTAAGTAGTGACAATCGTTAAATATGTATTTTGAATAGAGCTCCCAACCCTAGTCGCAGCAGAACTAGGTTCGAGGATTTAAGTCAATTTGCAAAAAAATGTCTTACACCTCAAACCATTGTAGAGTAGAAAATATTCTTGTGTTGGAAAGCATTTAACTCAAGGAATGCTTATGATTATAAAGAAATCAAGGACAAATCTGAGGAGATGGGTAAATGTCGTCGAACCTAAAATAAGACTGTAACTTAAAAGAAGGAACACGGTGGAATGAGAAGGTTCGCCATATTTGACAATTGAGTAGGCCTACGAGACAAGGATGCAAAAAGGGATTTTTGCATCGATGAAAGCATCTGATGAGATGATAGAATTTTATTATACTTATTATTGTAAAAATGTTCTGAATTCCAGACTTTGTTGAAATTTTAAGTTTCATGCTGAAAGATATTAAAAGTTTTGCATGAAATCGAACGCTGTTGAAAAGGTGAATTACTACAGTTTTGAGATCTAGATAAGAAATCTATCCATTTCAATTAAATTCGCTACATCAACACCTAAGAGAAGAAAATCGAACCTGGTAACACAAATTTAAGAGAGAAATCTAAATCTATGGTGATTAGGCCAGTTAAACATCTGCTCTCTGTAAAGTAAACTGAAAATACTGCATATACCGGCACTATGGTGCCGTTCCAGTCTAAATTTGTAACTAAAACCCAAGTATAACAAAGCAAACTACCATTTTGTTGGAAACAGACAATAGATTGGTAACTAAAATAAAAGAAGAGAAAAAAGTTAACCCTGGGAAATTAACATTAAGGGGAGGGAAATATACGCTATAGCGTAATGCAGGACAAGCTTGGCGGGGACACGTAATGTTTTTATCCAATGAATAGGCTTTTTTAGCTCGACCGAAGCCAAGCCTTGCCGGCAGAAATATTTTTAGTAAGCAGTTGGAATTGTGATCTGAAGTAAAACAGACGTGTTTTATGATAGAGTCCTGAAGAAGCATTCCACGTGGATAGACGTGAGAAGACCGCCTAGTCTTCTATTTGAGATATCTTCGACTTTTTTGTGAATTAGATTTTCCTTGACGTGATAATGATCACGAGGAGAGTGTGTGTTTATTTTTTACCAAATGTAAGTAGAGTTTCTTCACGCCATTTTTTGTATTTTCAGACATTTTGCACATGCTCTATGATAAAAGGGATCAAAATAAAGTAAAACACAGAAGAGAACTCTTGAGTTTGATCCAAGGAGTCAGACAAAAAGAAGTAACCCAAAGGAAATGGAAACAGGAGATTTGGTAAAAGCCAGAAGATTATTTGAGGATACTAAAAAATAATAAATACTTTTAATAAACTTTGGTTTTGTGAAGCCATTAGACATGGAAAATGCCCTTCAAGAGAAATGAAGGAACAAATTTTGGTACTTGAACATGACATGTACATATTATTGTCTTTTCTTGCTGGCAACGCCATTTGAGATTCATTTGTTTGATGTAAATAAACGTTTATGGAAATTAATACAGCTCTTGAGGATTTGAGCTTGTTGGAAGGTCTGAATGAGTTGCACTGTTCACATGCTAATATTTAACTACCAAATAAGCTATCGAATAAACAGCTTGAGAAGGACTTATGGGTGAACCTGAATACAAAATAAAGAGTGAGACAATTTAACATCTCTGGCGGGATACAAGCCAGTACCAAGTCAAATCTCACGTGAACAAAGTTAAATAATAATATCACAAATACTCATCACCCCACCTACATATAACTCTAAATGGTACCGTGCCCCAAACCAGAAGAAATGATAACACTGAGTGGGACGGCTACACTCCTCTGTTACAAATCTGCAGTCGGTTTCGCTGCCTTTGTAGTAGCAACACTACTGCAATGAACCCCTTCTCCACCAAATACGACGTTGGGAATGCTGTAATTAGCAATTTAGTTTAACGCCAAAGAACGGGATACGCAAGCCTCTGCTGGATCCAAAATTTTTCGTAATGTGTGTGACTGAATCGTGCTTTTGCCTCGAAGTCATTTTGTAGCTCAATTAATTCTTCTTGTAAATGTTGACTAACTTGTTCCACGTCTGATTCAAACGGATTAATCACTCAATCCGGTATTATTAGTCTTTAAATCTTATGCTCATATCATTTTTAAAAGCGTCCAAATGAGTGCAATAAACCTCTAAATCTGAATCTTTAAGCCTGTCCCCACCTAACTGCAGTAAACATGGAAAAGGAGAAAGTTCTCGGCGACTAAGATTATTTTTATATAATGTCAATTTGTTGATGAACCCCATGATAATTCCTTTCACTTTAATCAGACTGATCTCATTTCCTTGTAGCTTAAGAAGAACCTCATTTAACTTTTCAAATATATCTGAAAGATAGGCCACATCGTTTCTCAATACTTCTCTTTCGATGCTAAATTCTTCTTTGATTGAATCCAAAAACTCTACAACAGTTTAAAATAATGCCCATAATCTTTTTAAACAGTTACCTTTGGACAGCCATCGTACTTCCATGTGTAGGAGAAGACGTTCAAACTCTTCACCATTATCACAACAAAGTTTACGAAATAATCTATCGTTCAACGAATGCGCCTTAATTTTGCTAATAAGACTGGTAACACAGTTCATTGATTTGTGGAGTCTGTCACTAAGATGCTTGGCGACTAAATGTTGTCGATGAATAACACAATGAATTGTTAAAACACCTGGTGCCACTTTTTTTAAGTAAAGACAGAAACCCACGATGACGACCAACCATAGCTGGTGCTCCGTCTGTCGCACATGCGATGACATTGGAGAAAGGAATTTTTTTCCAACAAAAATGTTTCAAGGGTTTCAAAGATTGATAAAACCCTTTGTATCTGCTGTCAGTAGTTTTGCAAATAACATATCCTCTATGATATTTTCATTCTTTATGTATCTCACATATGCGAGCAGCAAAGCTTTGTTATCACGCACGACGCTTTCATCCAACTGTAGTGAAAGTTCAGTAAACTGCAAATCAGTACACAGCTGATTTTCAACATCGCTTGCCATCTCATCTATTTTTCTTGAAACAGTATCATTGCTCAATGGAATAGAAGAAATGATGTCACTTGGATTTCTTTCCATCATTGTGCTAATTACCTCCCGTACAGCTGGTAAAATCAAATTTTCTCCAATGTTGTGAAGTTTACCACATTTCGCAATCACGTGTGCAATTTTGTAAGATACAATGAGACCTTTATCATTGTGATTATACATTTTTTTTAACACATTAGTGACAGTGTTGCGGCTTTCAAACTTTTGTTTTAAATCCTGGAAGTAAGAAATATCTTTGCCAACTTTATCTGAGTGTTTCTTGGTAAAATGCTCACGTCCCGGTTGCGAGAAGGTATTTACGGACAGAGTAGGGAATATATATAACCACTCACGTGCACGCACATATAAGATGACAGGTAGACGTACAGACGTGGGAAATCTATAACCAATGATTATATAGATATTTCGGAACGAGCTGACCAACGCACTGATTAATTTCAAGAGAAATTTTAATTATTATCTAAAATTTCATCACAACACATAGAATTTACATCAAAAACATATACGAATAGTCATAGAATCAATAAAAATGCTACAAAAATGTTAGACCCACAGTATGATCTTATCCCTCAAGGTATGCCCACAGTCCTGTTAGAAGGAAGTGATAGCCCTAAGGAATCAAGGATACATAGGATTAGGTCTAATATTTCCCCCTTTTTAAGGTATGGACAGATTTGATATCTCTGCTCTATTTTAAGGGAAATATGATTAGCAATACTTGCATACAGAAAGTTAAGACAGCAAAAATGGGTGCCCAATTACAACAATAAAGAACTCTCTCCGTCCTGCATTCACTCTATTCAGTCAGTCGTGATCACGTGCATATGTTCATACTCACAGCTTAGATAGCCACTTCTGGAAACACCATTTTTAGGACATTCACCTACAGACTCGTCAATGGCAGTCTTTAGCCAAGAAATCCCCAGTTCCAAAAAGACGGGATGAATTCTCTGCTTCCGGGAACGATTCCTTGGGTGTTCTTATTTTTCGGATGTCTGTTTAGGTCACATTAAAATTGTCCAGGCACGAAACATTAACAACGAGCACAGTGTCAATATCTTAGGTTTCTAGAATTGAGGAATGTCAGATCGGTGTCTACTTTCAGGAAAGGACTATATTTGGTCACCACACCACTAGTCGAAACTCCGTCGGAATGTTACTGACGTTAATATGTTACTTGCCACAACGGCTAAAATGTACGAGTACATAGAGTTTATGCAGAAATCTGATCTGGCTCAAAGGCCCAGTATAAACATTTAGTCTTTAATAAAACCCGTTAGTGAGAGTTGTACTCTGTCTATTTATGAAGACACACGCACTGTCAGACAGGTATTAACTTGTAAACCCACGTGGTTACCAGATAAAAATGTTTATGTTTCTCACAGGTATGTCTCTGTACTAAATGCCGGCAAAGTTGGGTTACCCAGTATTCACTGAATAAAGAAAAACACATATGAAATATTTTACATATTATGTACTCAATATAACTTACATTTTTTTAAAACTGCAAGCGTACAGCTTGACTTAATATTTAAACCTTCCTGGAAAATAAGTTATATACATAAAATCAATCATCATGAATTAGGAATACAACCGTATTCCGTCAACACTCATGAGGCATCTAGCATTTATAAGTTAGTTTAGAAAAATTATCCTCGTCTGATTATTTAGCAGTTTAAGTTAATTCCATATGGCTACCTGGCTTTAAGCTGGAAATTATACTTTATTCTGTTTTTCACTGAAACACGTCACTAGAAAATAATGCAAACTATATTAATTAAGCGCTCGGCACAAAATCTAACTAGTGAAATATGAAATAAGCGATTATCACTTTAAACACTTCACAAAATACTAGATATTTAATATAATATATTTACCTCAACATAGAACTACAGGTAATCGCACACTTAGAATTATACGCTGATATATTTATTAGAAGTCATAGAAGTTCGACAAATTGTCGAGACAAACTGAGAAACTTCGCTATACAGCTTATTCTATTCACGAGCAACCTGTCTACTGCGAATTAGGAGAATGAATGAAAATCTAGTTTCAAACTCCGGTTAATATCTTAAACCAGGACAAAGGGGTCCCAACTTATTTCGCAAAACGAAATAATCTCCCCTTTCCGTCTTAACACCTACGTTAGCTTAAACGCATGCCGTAACTGCCACCTACTGACCGGGAGTGCGCGTGTCAGTTTCGAATAACAGACGCCCGTCTCCAATGCCGAGGCAGTTTTCACACTTCACCGAGAACTGAGCCTGAGAACCGATGTGACAGGTGAAAATGCTAGACGGTAAGTCTCAATTACGCGCCGTGGAGACGTCGGTTATCGCGCCTCACCTGAGCGCTCAGCCGAAGAAAACGCGCATGTCAGCTGAAAGTGCAGACATAAGTCTGCTCGTATGTCTGAGATAAGCGAAAGTCACAGTTTCGTCCACTGACATCTAATGCAATAGAATGCATTTTAACGCTCTCCCGTCTCGTGTAGAGACTGACACGTTATGTCATCTACTGCGTTTACCAGTATGAGAAAGAAAACGGTAAAGTTGAGAATGGGAAAGAAAATATTTCTCGCAAACGAATGGATGCGAAAAATACAGGAAAAGGGTAAAGAGTGATAATAAAATAGAGGACACGGGTGAAGAAGAGAAGAGGATATAGACAATTTATGATCATAAAACTCTCTGTGACAGAACGTCCCCCCTTTAAGATATGGAAGCACTCCATGTCTACGTTATGGAAATAAATTTCCTATATCCGTAGCTTCAGGGTGTCAGTCTTCTTCTATCTTATCTCCCCCCTCCATCTCTGTGCAAGTCCTACTCATGAAGTCTGCCCCAACGTTTTGTTTACCTGGAATTTATTCGACTTTAAAGGAATATACACTTAGCAGCAGTGCCCATCGCATTATTTTTGCATTAAATTCATTATTAGCCCCGAGAAACGCCAGTGGGGCATGGTCGGTCTGCACCATGAATGTCTCTCCGTAAAGGTATTCATGGTGCCTCCTTATACCATGAACTAATGCCAGACATTCTCTTTCCACTGTGGAGTAGTTTTGCTATGCCTTATTCAATTTACGACTGCCGTATGCCACTGGGAATAGCTGGTTTGGATTGTCGTCGCCTGCCTGAAGAGAGTTGACCCGATGCCTTGCCCTGATGCGTCAACGCGCAATACGAAGGGTTTTGTAATATCAGGCAGTCGCAGAATTGGATATTCTGACAACTGTTTCTTGAGCGTGACGTAAGCGTCTTCGCATTTAGGATCCCAGATAATTTTCTCCGGTCGCCCATTTTTCGTAACGTCCGTAAGGGGTGCTGTTAAACCATTGAAGTTTTTCATGAATTTCTGGTAGTAAGCACATAGCGATAGGAACGATCGCGTTTCTTTCTTCGTCCTTGGCCTCTTCGCTACACGTATCTTCTCTACGTTCTTAGCGACTGGCCACATAGCACCGTGAGCAATGGTGTGCCCCAGGAAGTCAAGTTTTTCGAAGCCGTTTAAACATTTGCTAGGTCTAGCTGTGAGTCCAGTTTCCTGTAGTCTCCTGGGGAGCATCTCGACCGTAGCAATGTGTTCTTCGTATGTGTCCGTTGCAATTAGTATATCGTCCATAAAATGGTGGATATGTGGACTGTGTAATGGCTCTAGCAGCTTTCTCATCATCCTGGTGCGTTGTGTAATCCGAATGGCATCACGTTAAACGTATAGTGTCCTTCGCTGGTGCTGAATGCTAGCAAAGGCTTAGTTTCCTCTTTGACTGGTATCTGATAGTAGCCCTTACTCAGGTCAATCTTTGAGAAAATCCGTGCCTTGCTTAGCTTGCTAAACAGCTCAGAAGCGCTTTGGAGTGGTTCCGGCTGAAATTCCGTTACTGTGTTAAGTAGGCGGTAATCGATGCACAGCCGAACTTCCTTATTGGGCTTCTGCAGCAGCACTACGCTAGCACTATAGGGAGACGTAGACTCACTAATAATTCCTATTTTACGTAGCTTGTCTATCTCTGCACGTAGCGTATCAGCTTTCGCATACGGAATAGGGTAAACTCTGGTTCGAACAGATGTCTCGTGTGTAAGTTTCATCTGGAACTCTACGAGATGTGTTCGTCCAGGTACATCCGTTAGCACCGCCGTGTACTGGTTCATTAAAGCCTTCGTTTCTGTCTGTTGTGCTTCAGAGAGAGTGTCCCCAAATTTTACATCTTCGACAGATTTAGTTTGTTGCAATGGATATTCCATGCAACTATCGTCATCTTCAGCATCCTCTGTAGCTATGGCGATCGCCAGGAGATGTTCGGGGGATGGCACCGGTCTTTCCAAGTATTTCTTTAACAGATTCACATGGTAGACCTTTTCCTTTCCTTTGATAGAGATCTGATAATTGGTTCTCGAGATCTTTTTCAGGACGGTGAACGGCCCTTGCCACCCGATGCGTAGCTTGTTGCTTCCGGTTGGCAGTAACAACAAAACTTTATCTCCTGGTTGTAATTCTCTCTCCTTTGCTGCTTGATTGTATCGTCTAGCGTGCTTTGCACGAGCTTTCTTAAGGTTTGCTGTTGCTAGATCCCATCCTAGCTGTAGCCTTTCCTTCAATTCCAATACATATCTACTGGCTGAGACGACTGTCTCATCCGCCTTCTGGTCTGTCAGGGACCGAAGTAATGCTTCAAGCGGCCCCTTGATAGGTCTGCCAAATAAAAGCGTAGCTGGAGGGAAACCCGTAGAGGCCTGGGGAACTTCCCTGTAAGCGAATAGGGCTGCAGGAATGAAAAGATCCACATGCTCCGGTTTTTCTTGTGCCAGCTTGCGTAACATGGTGGTGAGGCTGCCGTTGAAACGTTCCACGAGCCCATTTCCGGCCGGATGGTACGGGCTGGTGTGGATGTGTTTGGCCCTCAAGATCTTAAAGATCTCCTCCATTAACAGGCTACGGAATTGGGATCCATTGTCCGTCAAAATTTGTTGAGGGAATTCCAACCGTGTAAAAATCTGCACTAGGGCTTCTGCGACATGCTTCGAATCTCAATAATTCAACCCTTACAGTATCATAGTTATTTTTGTCAGGCCCCTCCAATCTCATTACAACATTCATTGCATCACCCGTAAGTAGTTCTGCAAGTCGTGCACAGTATTCCGACTTGTCTATCTTCTGAGATTCACATGTAAATTCAAATCTATTCGGGTAAAATAAAATATCGTCGGAGGTAGGATTAAATTTAGGCAATTTGGGTCTATAAGAACGATTATTTGCCTTATTAGAAGTTGTTTGATTGTTTGTCTCATTTTGTGTATTACCAATATTCACTACCTTTATTCTCTCCAGCTCTATAGACGACATCTTTTCCTCATGCAGTCTCATATTTTCTTCAGCTTGCATCTGCATCTGCAATTTCTTTCTTCAGCCTCTAATTTCTGTTTTTCCATTTCCATTTGCTGTTGAATTTTTCTATCTTCAGCCTCTAATTTCTGTTTTTCATTTTCCAACTGAAGTTTTCTCTCTTCTGCCTGCATTTGCATTTGCTGTCTTCTATCTTCAGCCTCCATTTTCTGTTTCTCCATTTCCATTTTCTGTTTTTCAACTTCTAATTTCTGTTTCTTTTCTTCCGACTTCTGCGCCTTGGCATATTCGGCAAGTGCAAATTCTTTTACTTCCTCAGTAGTCATATTAAGGGATTTCCCTTGCTCAATGAAGTAATCTAAAGTAGACATTATGTCTAATTATATGATATAGATAACTTATGTCAATATACTTATGAAGAACCTCACTTTATCCTAACTCAGTTGGTGACAAGTCCTTGCTCAAGAACTTGTAAAATTACTTTAACTATTAATAATATAATTAATCAGTTATATATATATATATATATATATATATATATATATATATATATATATATATATATATATATATATATATATATATTATGCATTATAATCTTGACAGTGCATGACAAAATAAACAGTACAGACAAGAGTGACAAAGACAAGACATAAAGCACAAATGACCACGTTCGCAGGAATCAACTAAAGTAAGAAAGCAGAAATAAAGAAAAAATATTGCAAAGCTTGCAATGACAGCTGCGAATAGAATGACCAGACAAATGACAGCACAGTGTATAAACGAAAAGTTTGTATATAACTCAAAAATAGAAAGAGGAGGAAGACATTCACAAACAAATTAATAAAAAAAACTAAGGTACAGAGAAAAGCTAACGACAACAACACTGAAACGTTTCGTCACACCTAAACAATTACTGGTGTGGTATAACAAGGACTGACAAGTACAGAGTCAGTGAGGTCGGGCTTACGGATAGCCGACTGATGGGTCAATAAGTTACTGTCAACAAACACGAATGTAGAAAGGTTCTGGCATACCAACACAGGTTGTAACACACTACAGTAAACGTAATAGTCCAGAAAACGTTCCAACAAATGGTAACGTTTAAATAGTTTATTACGCCACAGTCACGTAAACATCATGATAATATAGGACAACACTTCATAGCAAATCATGGTGGATCAGATAAGTAAGTTCATTTAGTAAACATACAGCATAAATAGTCATCCGAACAAAAGACGTGCATCGCAGTCTCAATAGGCTGTAGAATGCAGTAACTCATAGCATAAATCCCTTTAAAGCAATATTCAAAGATTCGGCTACATGTACACCACTCAAAGTACAAAAGGCTGCAGGACACAGCAGCTCACGTTTCATAAAGGTTACATCAATATCCTTATAAGTGACGAAGATCACTGGTCGCTTACACAGCGGCATACAATGGCTTCTAGTAACAAGGGAAAAAATCCATCAGAATAAACATGAATCCAATCACGGCCGGTGCAATCACTGGCCTCTATAATAAGTCCATCCGACTTCTTACAAAATATATAATATAATCCATAAACTCCTGGGAGAAAGAACATTCTCGACAATAATCTCTTTATCTTTACTTCATAACATTATCCTCTTAAATTATCAAATTCCCTTCATAGAAAACACAAATACGCAGGGACACACTAGCGAGAAGGCACGACCTTCTGCAAGCTCTGCCCGCCAAAAACTCCCCGCAAACTCAGTTGCTTAAAACAGTTCAGTCTATATGAATTCGTTCACGCGCTAACACGCAGCCCGAGACGTGAGCTCAATTCGCACGCCTGTTTCCGCTCGAACTATATCTAGAACATTCGAGCAGATTCCCTAACAAACCAACAGTAAGACAATAGAGCTGTGTTCAAAAATTGCTGGGTATACAAAACATCATCATCACCCAAAGCGTGTTTACAAGGGTGATTACTAAAAACTGACCTGTGCATACAAGTCTTTTAACGCTTAACTCCCCTACATTAACGTATGACTTAACAGTAACTCGTGGTGCCTTTAATCTTAAAACCCTCAGTTATGAAAGCAGCTCACATATCCACATCGAGAGAACATGTTTCAGTGGGAACCACTATGAGTAACCTTCAAGAGGTTTACTTTTGGCCCAAAAGGTTGGCAGACGTTCGTCAGTACGTATTAAACTTACACATTCGCCAACGGTTTAATGAGGAGAGAAAAACTGTTGCACCAAGAAACCAGACCAGTGCACAGTAAACCCTCGGAGAAGTGAACGCCCCAAAGCTAGATATTCTATAAATCTCTTAGGAGAGGGGGTATGTGACGAAATAGGACGCCCTCTTCTCCTCGATCTCTGTTTCACTACGACAGTAATCAGTTGCATTTGTTGTACTGATTTTATTGCGATTTTTCAATGGTCTCTGTAACTGTCTTTTTCTCTTGTTGAGGTGATCACTGGCCCAAGACAGTATACTTGTTGTTAGATGTGTAGTGCGAGCGTATGATGAATTGAGTGTGGGTGCGAATGAAGGCGCGAATGTGTTTAGGCTCGTATATATGAAGACCCTGCAACCCATACTCTCACATGCAGTAGTCAAGGATGCTTGGACACTGCAGGCATGTTTCAAAACATTTATTGACGAGAACACACATGGTATCAACAGGAACAGTCACTTCCCATAGGCCTACGCCCGAACTGTCAACCTTTGACCCTAAAGGTCAAAACACAATGAATGAATAAACAAGGGAAGACAACCCCTAATCAACCTGACATCGCAGGTAAAGACACAATTATACTTATGATAAAACATAGGCAAATAACTTGACAGATGACTCCGTCGAAAATGACAGCAACATTACTACCAACCCCCTGTAAAAAAAAAATTAAATTTTTTTTTTTTATATGTCCATGAGCAAGATAGCGCCAGTATCACTTCTGTGCTCATGCAAAAACTGAACCTAATATCAGGTACAATAGACGCATAAATAAAGCGTCTGAAGAGAATACAAATCATCTCTCAACATAGGAGAAAATATTTCCTTTAAGCCAAACAAACTAAGGGATACCATTCAAGAAACCTAAGTTGCTGGCAATACCAATCATATATCAAACATTACTAAATAATATAATCATAGCCATATACAAATGTCATGAATTACACTGCTATATTAGCAACATATTACTGATGGATGGACAAAACGAAATTTGTTAAATTATCTAAACATCATCCAAATACATTTGTATTACAACATATTATGATATTAAGGACAGACCTAAGTCTGAAAGTATATCAGGAAAAACTAGGACACAAGATTTAACTGGAATCATGTGGGCATCTAGACAATATGTCCGCCATCACATTATCCGAACCACGGATAGCTCGCACCGTGAAATGGAAAGGCTGAAGAGCAATAGCATAACGAGTAGATCTCGAGCTCTTCAAATCCTTACTTTGCATAGCCGTAAGAGCTTTTTGGTCGGTTTCCATAAAGAAATGCGCGCCCAGAAGGAACCTTTGTAGCTTAAGAATGGACCAAACCATAGCCAACAATTCACGGTCCAAAACCGAGTAATTCCTTTCTGCCGCATTTAGCTTCCTAGAAATATACATTACAGGATGCAGAGTTCCTGAATATTCCTGCATTAGTGCCGCTCCAATCCCAGTGGAAGAGGCATCACTACGAAGGACAAAAGTCTTATCAATCGTTGGTAGTCTTAAGATAGGATGAGATGAGAACAAATTCTTAACCTGATCCAATGAAGATTGGCATTCTTGGGACCAACGCACCATATTAGGAGAACCTTTTTTCAATAACGTTGAAAGTGGTGCCATAATGGAGGACAGATTCTCAATGAATCTTCCATAGAATTGTATCAATCCCAAGAGACTACGCACTTGCTTTTTCGTCTTCGGAACCGAGATATTTAATATCTTTGAAATGTTTTGGTCCTCTGTCTTCAACAGACCATGACCAACTCGATGACCTAGGAAGGAAATTTCACTAAACCCAACAAAAGCTTTAGAGGGTTTTAGCAGTCAAACTATGCTCACGTAGAGTAGATAGCAATTCCTTTAGACCCAAATAGTGTTCTTCCCAAGTATCGCTGAAAAGACAGATGTCGTCTAAATATGCAATGACATCTGCACGATCTGATAGAATTCGTCGCATCATGCGCACGAAAGTCGCTGGGGCGTTCATAAGCCCGAAAGGCATAAAATTCCATTGAAACAGACCCCTAGGTGTCGAAAAAGCAGTGAGAGGTTTGGCGTGTTCCGTCAGTGGGACTTGCCAATAACCTTTCGACAAGTCTAGTTTAGTAAAGAATTTAGCTTTAGAAAGTCTAATAAGTAGATCATCTAATAACGGCATAGGTTCAGCATCGAACTTCGTAACTTGATTTAATTTGCGATAGTCAACGCAAAGACGTATGTTATTGTCTTTCTTTCGAACAATAACTATCGACGAAGAATAAGCTGAAGTGGATGGTTCAATTATTTGTAGTTGAATCATTTCATCCAATTCTTTCTCGACTTGTGCTTGAAAATGAATAGGTATTGGGTATGGTCTTACTCTGATCGGATTACGATCAGTAAGTATGATGTCATGTTCTATGACATCTGTGTGTCCAGGAATGTCGGTAAGGACATCCTGATATGATTGTAGCGTAGAGGATACTTGACGCTGTTCCTCAAAAGACAAGTTGGAAGAGACTGTAACGTCTCTCCACGATTCCGTTGAAGTAAGTGGAATCGCAGGAAGAGGTAAGTTCACGTCAGAAAAAAAATAGTTTCCTCATCCTGTATAACGGACAGGGATGAGATGTGACCATGTTGGACTGGAGAGTCGTCCGTCGCCTGGAAAATAGGCTGCAAATAGTCTGGACGTTCAATAAACTCTGTTAGCATATTTATATGGAAGGTTTTATGCCTTCCATCCACATCGACAATATAGTCGACATCGGAAATTTTTGAGACTATAGTGTATGGACCTTTCCATGAAATGAGAAGTCTATTCTCTCTTGAGGGCAGTAAGACATATGCTTTGTCTCCAGGACAAAGTTGACGTAGGCGTCTTTTCCTATTAGCAAATCGCCTAGCTTTTTCTTTCGCAAATTCGGAAGATGAAGTTGCTAACCTGCACGATTCGATAATCTTTTCTCTAAGAGCTATGACATATTCATATGACGATTGTGTATCATCGTCAATATTATCGGAAGTTATCAAATCGTGTAACAAGGACATCGGACCACGCGGTTGCGCGCCAAAGACAAGTTCGAAAGGAGAAAACCCTGTATGCTCGTTGGGAACCTCTCTATAGGCAAAGAGGACTGCAGGTAAAACCCTGTCCCAATCTTCAGGATGATCCTCCGTTATCTTGCCAAGTAAGTTCTTTAGTGTCCTGTTAAGACGTTCTACCAATCCATTGGACATTGGATGATAAATACTACTGAGAGACCTTTTAATGTCTAGCGTAGCCATTACCTGAGACATAACGTCCGAAATTAACTGAGTGCCGTGATCCGACAGTATTTCTCCGGGGAATCCCAGACGAGAAAATACGAGCCAAAGAGCATCAGCGATATCGACAGTTGATATGCTCTTCAGAGGAATAGCCTCTGGCCAACGCGTGCACATGTCCACGCAAGTGAGGATAAATTGGTGTCCTCTGGCTGACTTAATCTTGAACGGACCAATGATGTCTATAGCCATTTTCTGAAACGGCCGAATCGGAATATCTGCAGCCTGAATAGGAGCAGCATGTCTCGGACCTCTAGACTTGACCTCTTGACAAATTTTGCAAGATCGGCAATAAATTCGGATGTCTTTATTCACGAATGGCCAAAAGAAGGACGCAAGGACTCTAGTTTTAGTTCTGGAAAAAACCCATGTGTCCAGCACACTGAGAATCGTGTGCATGCCGAAGAATTAAGGCTCTCATACACTTGGGCACAAGAATTTGCGAGTGCATAGACTTGTCCGAGTGTTGTACCATTCGTACCAATATACCATTCTTCATAGTGATATACGATTTGTGATTCGTATTTTGATTGGGATCCCCTTTCTTTGCAAGAAGGAAGAATTTCTTCAAAGAAGGATCCTCTTCTTGACGTTTAACAAACGAGTCATGGGAAATCACCAAGTGCTCGTCTTGGCTATCAACTTCATTACTATTATCAGATGAAGTTGGGGGATTAAGAGCTTGAGCTCTTGTCACCACTGCATTGACCGTTTGAATGTTTTTTTCTTCCCAACTAGAAATTTGTTGCGGGGTGCATTCTTTAACCCCATGAATACGACCGATTATAAGATCCGCAATAGGATTAGGAAGAAGACATGCATGGACCTCTCCTGTGAAGAAAGGAGTGTCAATCCTAATAATAGCAGTAGGATAGCTTTCCATAGTACCACCAAATGTAACACATTTGATTGTTTTTCCAGTGGCACAGCAAGGATCTATCAGAGACTCCCTAACCCCGACGGTAGTACATCCCGAATCGAAAAGTACTGAGACTAGCCTATCATTTATTAGACCTTTATGTAAGATGAGAGATCCTCTCCCATCATGCGCAACTGTAGCAGGTAGAGCAGGAAGAGGGTGACCACAACTTAGCGTAGATACAGTCGATGAGTCAAACAATGTTAAGCATTGGGGGCATTCAGTTGCTCTCCCAAAATCGAAAGCACAACCAGTGATAGCCCTAGAGTTACCACTATCATTTACTGTATTACAGGCTCCATCAAACTCTTGTTGTGCAGAGTTTGCCTGTTGGAAAGGTCTTTTCTTGTTAAATCTAGGTCTGCCTCGATTATCATTTCCCCTGTAATTATTTCGACTATCATTTCCCCTGTAATTGTTATCATATTGCCTATTGTAATCATCATTCCGGTTTGAATCCCGGTTTCTAAATTCACCATCGTCATAATCTTGACGTCGAGAATGATTACCTCGAAAATTTGAATAGTTATTATTTGGATAGCCTTTGCGAAAGTGTCTCAAATTATTACCACTAAAATTACGAGAACTACCATCTTGTCTCCAATTCATAGACGAAGAACCATCATGTGTTGGATTACTCCGCTTCTGAGTGTAATTTTGATTACTTCCCCTATTCCAGTTTTGTTGAGCACCCTGAAATTTTTTTTTGAAATTAGGGCCATATGGTGTTGCCGAAGCAGCTGGCAACCCTTCTTTCACTTTAGAATTGCTAACTGTAGCATGGGGATGCGCTGTGGCATACTGACAACAGTATTCCTCCATATCTTTTAAGTTTTTAGGCTTACGCTCATGAAGGAATGCAAGAAAAGAATCATTAACAGATGACAAAACCTTATCTCGCAATAATAAGTCCATTAGACCTTCATATGTTTTCTCAGTCTGAGACAACTCAACCCATTGTGTAAATGTACGACGTATCTTTGTAACAAAATCAGAGAAATCTACTCCATTTTCTGGCAACATTGTCCTAAAACGAAGACGATAGTCTTCTTCTTTTAGTTGGTATTTTTTTAGCAATGCTGCCCTGACAACATCATAATTAGTCCTCTCATGTTCGACTATTGTCATAAGAGTAGTCACTGTGTCACCTGTAAAAAATGGCATCAGTTGTTCAACATATTTTTCCTTTTTTATGTTATGCGTATCGCACAAAAATTGGAATCTATCTAGATAATCTGCTACGTCATCCTTTAAAGGATTGAAATGAGGCAATTTAATCCTACTAACAAACTCCTTTGTCGTACTCGAAGTTGTTTGCTGAGCACCCGTACTCGCCAATTTCAATTTCTCTAACTCCAAAGTTGCGAGTCTTTCATCAAGTTCCATCTTCTGTTTTCTTTCCTCATGTTCCATTTTTCTAATTTCAGCCTCAGCTTTCCTCTCCTCTGCAGCAGCTTGAGCTTTCCTCTCCTCTGCAGCAGCTTCTTTGTCTAATCTCTTTTGTTCAGCTTCTTTGTCTAATCTCTTTTGTTCCGCAGCAGCTTCTTTGTCTAATCTCTTTTGTTCAGCTTCTTTGTCTAATCTCTTTTGTTCCGCAGCAGCTTCTTTGTCTAATCTCTTTTGTTCAGCTTCAAATCTCCTTTCCTCCACCTGCATCTGCAATTTCTTTTGTTCAGCAGCAATATCAGCTTCTCTGTCTAGCCTTTTTTGTTCCGCAGCAGCTTTTCTCTCTTCAGCAGCTAATGCTTTGTCATACTGAGCAACAGCCCATTGTTCTAACTGTTGACCAGTTTTATCAAGGGCCTTCCCTTGTGTAATAAAGTACTCTAATGTAGACATCTTGTCTAATGAGATCAGTAACTTGCAGAAGTAAATATATTAAATTATCCCACTTTAATGGGAGACAAGTCTGAAATGATAGACTTGTATACTCACTTCACTTTATTTCACTCTCTTAGTCTTAGACAAAGACCTTGTATGGTCCCCTTGTTTATAATGTAACCAAAAAATCACTTGAGTACCTGTGGAAAAAAAAATCCCTTATATCCCACTCACTATGGGCACAAGTCTTTTTTATAAAGAACTTGAATATGTATTTCACCTTGTCTCAATCTTTGTAGATAACAAGTCTTTTATCAAAGAACTTGTATAAATATCTTATATAATAATATTTTATTAACAAACTCTATATGAAGAGTCTACCTTATCAATAATACCAATACATGACCAAGTATATGTATGTAGACTGTGCATGACAGTAATGTAGTACAAAAAAAAATACAAAGACAAAGATACAAAACAATACAAATGGCAACACTGTTTTAACCAAAAATGTGTAGAGAAATAAAAAAGAAAGGAGAGACCTACAGAATACAAACAAAACAAATCGAAAATCAAAACTGAAAAACCAGACAAAAATATTACAAAAACAACGTTAAGTACAGTTACATCACAGCTAACATCAATAGCGACCAATTGTCACTAGCAAATTTTCAAATTAAGAAAATTTGCACCTACAGAACGCTTACAGTAAGCCTCGATTAAGTGGCATATTTACTGTAAGACCCACCAACCGAAAACCCGCTGAAAAATACACAAAAACAGTAGAAGTAACATAAACATATAGCAATCAATTTCAATGTGTTGCAGAACAAGTTCAGTCACAGCTGAAACTAAAATAAATTTCTTGCTCCTTGCGAACACAGAAACAAAATGTCAAACGCGCACTGAACGTCAAATCCACTGTAGCATAAAGTGGTATTCACGAACCAAAGTTACTATGACCTTCTCGAATTAGGACTTGCACATTGAATGTTTACAATTTCCACGTACTGTTTACAAACACTTGACCTCGAACAATGTAGCTTGAATGCTCGGACATAGAAAAGTCTGTTGTTGACTGAAACGTGTAACAACCAGCAGTACTGTTCACAATAGGAACCCGCCTTCTATGCAGTTATGGTCCACGTAGCAAATGCCTAGATGTTAACTTCAGTACTTGTCTTGTTGTGGTTTATGTAGCATTATAATATAAATGCCCGCACTGTTTATCTAGGTCAACCGTTGATGACCTATTTCTGTCCTGTTGTAGCCAAAACTTGCAAGTGTAGAATTAGCGCTGTGTGTTACGGCTGTCCCGTGTGTAGCTTAGACCCACAGATCAGAAGTGTAATGTGTACTTGTCCTTCTTGTAAACTTCTGGACAAAACTGGAGACATCATATATGTAACAGCCAACCAGGAATGTAAATTTCTGGATCCATTAATGTCAACAATAATGTCAAATGCTCGCTCTGTTCTTTTTAAACCCACAGATCTGGTCCATCAGAAATGTAAGTTTCTAGGCCACATTGGCGACAAGAAATGTATCTTAAGAGCCCACGTAACTGGTCCACCAGAAATGTAACTGTCTTTTTCTCTTGTTGAGGTGATCACTGGCCCAAGACAGTATACTTGTTGTTAGATGTGTAGTGCGAGCGTATGATGAACTGAGTGTGGGTGCGAATGAAGGCGCGAATGTGTTTAGGCTCGTATATATGAAGACCCTGCAACCCATACTCTCACATGCAGTAGTCAAGGATGCTTGGACACTGCAGGCATGTTTCAAAACATTTATTGACGAGAACACACATGGTATCAACAGGAACAGTCAGTGTAACAAGGTCATGCTGACCGGAAATCGATAGGTATACATTTGGCATTCAAAAAGGTAAACATCGGAATAGACGTGCATGGTCAATAGCAAAGTTCTTCAATAATGACAGTTCGTAGCGTCGCCCTTGGCATCTCTGACTAAACGCGTCAGATGCCTTAGTCACTTTGACACATAGGTGCAACTTGGCATTCCCCGCCAATTGCACATTATCAGGCTGTAGTATAATAGCCGAAAGCACAGGCCTCGTTCTGACTTCTGTTAAACAGGTTATCATCAACCCTGCAGTAATGCTTATTGTAGACATAAATCCCGCCAATCTGCGGTTCCCACAATATATCTTCGTCACTGGATTTCTGGACAATATAAAGACTAACAGTCTTGGATGGCTACCTCGAGCACAAATATATAAGTTCTGAAATATATAGGATCGGTGAGCTGCAGTTCACACTAAGTAATCCTTTTACATGTTCTGCCACCGAAAAGCGTAATAATGCATAAAGGTCGGTATTACCTGGAAAATGAATCCTCAGAACATAACAAGGAATTCTGTCGTCATCCCGACGCACAGAGATTCACTGGGGAAAACTGCCATAGCAGTTACTTCGAAGATTCTCCCCGAAAAAAACAATGGACTCTTGGTCCCTTCAGAAAAACAGGACCTTCCCGGCTTGCCGGAAGTATATCTCTCTCCCGCTTAAAAAACCTTCCCATAGGCCTACGCCCGAACTGTCAACCTTTGACCCTAAAGGTCAAAACACAATGAATGAATAAACAAGGGAAGACAACCCCTAATCAACCTGACATCGCAGGTAAAGACACAATTATACTTATGATAAAACATAGGCAAATAACTTGACAGATGACTCCGTCGAAAATGACAGCAACAGTCTCATTTTATATTTTTCTCTGCTATGTGGCAGATATTTTGTATTTTCATTCTTACACTCCTCTCATGGATAAGTCGTCATGTCTGTTTGTTATCCATTTCTCCCTGCTTTGCAAGGAGCGGCTGAGATAATATTGTCAAAACCATTATACACTCCTTGTTGCTGTATGCATATCATTTGCAAGGGCGCGGCAAAGCTTTGCTAAGGTTAGCGCCGATTACAGACATACACGCAGCGGAAACGAATGGCTGTTGCGTTCACTTTCTTCTTGGTGTTAGTAAGTGTTGGCCAAAGTAATTTTTATGGTTATCAAAACAGGCAACAGGACGGGACGTTGAATAAACTCAATAACTGCTCCACCTTTGAGGACGAAGACATCATTTAATTTTGTACAGAACATAATAGCTCCACTTGTAGAATCAATAGTATAAATGCATATCGACCACCGCCGATCACACCGTCACAGTAATATGAAATGCTGGCTTGTCCGTCTAACTCCAGAAACACTGTCGTCTCATTCCCACTTCTTTATTTTAATATTACGACTCTCAAACTCGATTACAAATACTCCCTGTACATTCGCAAATCATATGGACCTCTCACAGAAGACTCTTGATGCCATAGAAGAATAAAATACGCATGGACACACTTCAACATCTGGAGCATATATTAAACACGTCCTCACTCCATGAGGACACAGAAGAAGATGACACAGAAGAAGTCCCTAGCAGACGACTTGCACACTTCTACTAATTTATGCATACTTCTGCTCAAATACCAATATCGTTATGACGTCATATCCTCTTACGGTGTAATTCCATTAAAAAAAACTTTTATACGAGCCCATCATAGCTTCCCATAAGAACAACACTGTAGTTGTATAAAATCACTTGTAACATAAATACCCCTCCACTCGAAGAAGAAAAATGAAATTTTTCTTACTAAGGAAGGTGTGAAAAGAATATAGAATGGCGTAGGGTATTATCATGAATAGTAGGCAGTATCAACATAGTGTAGCTCCCAGGTTTGCCAATGTGGTAGGTAATTTAACACTATAAGTGTGGACAATGGTATGTAAACCACAGACAATGTCTAAGCAATGTGCAAACCATTTAACACAAAAGTGAAGTTGCCATTATCAAGTGTTTACACTCCTCTTAATAGATGATAATATCAATAAATGTCACTTACATTCATCAAACAGTCAAGTTGCATTCTTGTCCAGTCAAGTTACAGTTGTCAAATGACTTACTAAACTGTCATAGTCAAATCAAAATGTGATAAAAATGAACACTAAGTTTTAAAATATCAAACTATCATAGTGCATTAATCAATTAAAGTGAATAAAATCAGTGCTTGTAAGTAATTGAAGCATAATGGAAAAATATATTTTAGCCATGTAAGTATATGCTTTAAGTGTGACTTAAAGATATATTAGTGTGGTATTTTGAAAAAATGATGGTAATGTTGTGTTATATTTTGTAATGATACACCACAGCTAAGCACGCTGAAAGAAATTGTTGCTCATAAACAATTAGAGTATCCAAGTGTAGAACTCGAGTGAGTGTAAAGGGCAATTTTTACTATCTTGCAATATAATACATTTATATACTTATTATGTTCGCAAATATTTTGTAATCAAAGTATTTCCTTTTTAAGTGCTTAAGGAGAAGTCATTTTTGAGTTACTTCCCTTGAAAGGAGTTCCGTCATCTTCGATCGGACTCCGCGGACGAGTCTAGGCCTACTGCGATTTATTCTTTGGCTGGGTAGGAATAGATTGTTCTTGCTTCAGTATATCTATGGCCTGAATTTATACGTAGTGTTTGTATGAGTAGGACGAGTCTGTCTTATATATGGATATCTTTACATTTCTAAGTCGAACTATGTTGGTTGTCGCTAGAAAAGGTCAAAGGCTATGCAGCGGAAGTATCGCTAGCAAGGGGTGTGATTCATGGCTGTCATCCTGTCTGGATGTAGAATTTTGATGTAGCCGGCCTATCGCCGAAAAAGTGATCGATAAGTCAATGGGGAAAAGTGATAGTCATTTAGACATGTTGTATGTACTTTACCCCAGTGTTTATTCTCTTTTGCCAAGGAATGGCAAAGTTATATTTCGCATAGAAAGGTAAAACCACAATTTATTATGAACTTGGGCTTCGCCATCGTTGTTGATAAACAGATGCACAGTGGTACTTTTGAAAAGAATATTTATTCAAAGGAAGACGACATTCCTATATATCAACACTAGATTGTATGATATTATTCAATCACCTCTATGAGAGAAGCTATGAAGAAATGAGGACATTTAACGAATGACCAATTTTGGTCTGGGTCCTATAGTGAGTGAAACTCACGAGAGAAGAACAGCCATGTTGAAATTCATATACTTTGTATTTATCGAGTGAGAAAAAGGGATGCCTGTACTATCGCTCGATGAACCAAGAGATCACTGCTACATGTGAGAACCCATGTCTGGGATTCCTATATCTTTATGGAAAATATATATATTGAACTTTACGTGAAGGGATATTCACTAGACGAGGTTAGGTCTAGGAGCCTTCCTATATATTGGTTATGGTCTGACGTGCCCAGTCAGTAAAGCCAGATGATTTACATGATGGAACTCTGAATGCTTATTTACGAATGCTCCATTATGATATTTGCCAAGCATGAATGCTAACTTAAGATGATATTCCTGTGATCAACATTATGCTGTCTATGTCGACATTTGTTCCTGTAACCATACACGTACTGTCCAAGTGTGCGTCCCATTAAATGTTATAAAAAAGACCACCGTAGTTCCAGTACTTCTTGAATTCGAACAGTGTGAGTATGAGTGATGTACTACCAACCTGTCAACTCTATCGAATCATGCTACCATTCGCGTTCTGACATTCACATACACACTCATTGTTTACACTCACATTCTTGTCGGAGCCTCATCACGTTCCAGGACAAGATAACCTGTATGACCAAAACTGTGCTGGGTTTAATGAGTTGACAATCGTTACACTTTACTACACCAGTCCCAACATCTACATTTATCAACTGGTGGACATTCACGTCATTTAACAAATAAAGCGTGATTCAACAACTAGTAGCCAGTATGAGTTAACAACTAAACAGAGTTTAACAACTGGTGTGCCAGCTTCCTGGGTCAACCTGCACAGTGACCATATTGAGAAGTAAACTACTGAGACCAGACGTTCCTTGGGGTCTGTTACGACACACAAATACATCAGTAGTACAACTCTACAGTGATGTCAGCGTGACCTGTCCTGTCGACAGTATGCGGTAACTAGGTCAGCGTTTGTTGACATTTGGTTCGTTGGACATTTGCCATACAACTGACAGTGTTACACAGCAAGCTTGGTTGAAACATAGAACATTACACATCAGGACTGGAGAATATTTGACAGTGTTTGCGAAAGGAAATGTTATTGAACTGAGAAGTCCTACATCGATTGTTATCATTCACATCAACGATGGAGCTTCTATTTCTGTGTTGAATTTAAAATAATTAGACCAGAAGTATTTGTTTAATAAAGTACCACAGTACTGTACTATTAGGCAGTGTAACTGAGCCTTCTTTACAACACATTCTTTCTGCAACACTCTATTTACATCATATTGCCATACTATTTATGCAATTATGTATTTATGTTTAAATATTTATATGTGATATTTGTTTGTATCCAGCGGGTTGTTGTTTTGGTTGGGCGGTGTCACACAACAGAGTATCCCACGTAATAGAGGGTCTGATGTGTGCGTTTCTATAGGTGCAATTTTCTTGATTGAAAATTTGCTGCGACAGCTGTTGCTATTAGTGTTAGCTGTGAAGACTGTACTCATTGTTGTTTTTGTAATATTCCTCTGTTCTTTAGTTTGTTTTGATTTGTTTGTAATTTGTTGGTCTACCCTATTCTATCTTTCAGTTCTATTCTCAATTTATATTTATATACTGTGGCGTTATTTGTATTTGTTATCCTCTTGCGGTTTATCTTTTATTGTTTTCCCATTTCATTTATTTCATTTCCGCAAATGTTTTCATGTTCTCCTGTATAACTGTTTTGTTTTGTGCCTGATCGACATACACTATTTAAAATATAGTTGATCATATAAATTGATGTACAAGAATCAACTGATAGTTAATTGCTATTACTAAAGGTACACAGTTGATGATATAAAACACTATTTCTGGTGCACTGCACTTATATTATAGAGTGAACCAGCAACTTATAGCTGTTATTATATAAGGATTTATACAAGACCTTTGTAAGGCTTGTTTCCCACAGTGATTGGGATAGTTAAGTACTATTTTCCACAGGTTAAAAAGTTATCATACAAGGTCTTTGATTAAGACTAAGAAAGTGAATTTATTTACTTTTGCAAATTACTGATCTTATTAGACAAGATGTCTACATTAGATTATTTTATCACACAAGGCAAGGCTCTTGATAAGACTGGTCAGCAATTAGAAGAATGGGCAGTTGCTCAATATGACAAAGCATTAGCTGCTGAAGAAAGAAAAGCATTGATTGAGGAGAAAAGATTAGAAGCTGAGGAAAAAAAATTACAAAGAGAGTATGAACAAAAGAAATTGCAGATACAGACTGATGAAAAAAGATTCCAGATGGAAATGGAAAAAGAGAAAAGAAAAGATGAAGCTGCTGCAGAAGAGAAAAAATTACAAGCTGCTGCAGAAGAGAAAAAATTACAAGCTGCTGCAGAAGAGAAAAAATTACAAGCTGCTGCAGAAGAAAAAAGATTACAAAGAGAAGCTGAAGCAGAAGAGAAAAAATTACAAGCTGCTGCAGAAGAAAAAGATTACAAAGAGAAGCTGAAGCAGAAGAGAAAAAAGCAATAAGAGAGCATGAACACAAAAAAGAACTTTTAGCATTTGAGTTAGAAAAGTTAAAGTTAACAAACATAAGTGATGGTAATCAAGCATCTGGTGGTAATGGTAAACCCTTTACTTACAAGGTCAAGGTACCAGCGTTCAACCCTTCCAGTGATGACATAACATTCTGGCTAAATAGATTTGAACGCTCGTGTCGAGCACATAATGTGGACAAATCACAATATGCTAACCAGTTATCAGAAAATCTGAAAGGTGATTCTCTGACTAGTTTAAGTTTGGTTGAAGAGGCTGACAAAGATAACTATGATGTTATTAGGGCAGCCTTATTAAAGAAGTATCAGTTGTCTGAAGAGGGTTATCGGAAGTTGTTTAAGACAATGGTGCCTGAGGCAGGTGTAGAATTCTCAGAATTCATTGCAAGGACACGTCTTACATTTGATCGTTGGATTGAGCTATCCAAAACAGAAAAGACTTATGAAGCCCTTATGGACTTGATACTCAGAGACAAGATTATGTCAAGTATAAATAAACCTTTCCTCGAATTCTTACATGAGCGTAAACCTAAGTCTCTAAAAGAAATGGAACAGTATTGTACCCAATACGTCACTGCACATCCGGACGTAGCTATTAGCAACAATAAGGTTAAAGAAGGTATGCCAGTTGCTTCTGCAACACCATACAACCCTAATCACTCTCACAAATTCCAAGGACCTCAAAATATGTTTAATAAAAAAGGTAACTATTACAGTTATCAGAACCAAGGTAACCAATCATTTCAGGGTTCTTCTTCGAATACCTGGAGAAGAGCTGACAGCCCTCGATTCAGGGGTGGTCATAATTACAGGAACTTTCGCAAAGGAAGTCATTCTAGAAACTATCCAAGTTTTCCTTCATGGAGACAACAAGATCATAATTACAGAGATACTCATTATAATGAATATGATGATAGTAACCAAAGGAGCTATGATTCAAACCCGAGTAGAGGTTATAATAGTGGAAACAATGATAAGTACAGAGGCAATAATAACAGAGGTAGAGCACAATTCAAAAAACATAAAGCTCATTACCAGGCGAACTCTGCACAGCAAGAGTCCCACGAAGCCTATAAACAAAATAAAGATAATGATGACTCTAATAATATGGCATGTGCCGCTTTTGATTTTGGGAGAGCATCTCAGTGCCCCCAATGCAAAACATTATTTGAGCCAACCACAGTGTCTACTTTAAGCTGTGGGCATCCTCTTCCCGCTCTTCCTGCGTCAATCGCGCATGATGGGAGAGGTTCTCTTGTCTTACACAAAGGTTTAGTAAAATGACAATCCAGTCTCAGTACTTTTTGATTCTGGATGCACAACTATTGGGGTTAGGCAGTCACTCATAGATCCTTCTCATTCTACAGGCAAAGTAGTCAAATGCGTAACATTTGGCGGCACCATAGAGAAATACTCTACCGCTATCATTAGGATTGCTACTCCTTTCTTCACAGGAGATGTACACGCATGTCTTTTGCCGAATCCGATCGCTGATCTTATCATCGGTCGCATTCACGGAGTCAAAGAATGCACTCCGGAGCAAATTTCCGTTTGGGAAAATCAAAATATGCAATCTGCTAATGCGGTAGTCACTAGAGCTCAAGCTCTCAATATGCCTGAAACTTCATCTGTTGAAGATAATGAAGTGCATAACCAAGATGATCCCTTGGTAATTTCTCGTGACTCGTTTATAAAACAACAAGAAGAAGATCCGACTCTTAAGAAATTCTTCACTCTTGTAACGAAAGGTGATCCGAATAAAGATTCAAATTGTAAATCTTGGATTACAATGAAGAATGGCGTACTTGTACGTATGGTGCAAGACTCCACTAAGTCAAGTCATTCTCAGATTCTTGTACCCAAGAATTTGAGAGTTAAGATCTTACAACATGCACACGACTCTCAGTGTGCTGGTCACATGGGTTTTTCCCGTACAAAGTCAAGAGTTCTTGCGGCTTTCTTTTGGCCTTTTGTGAACAAGGACATACGGATCTATTGTCGATCCTGTAAAGTATGTCAAGAAGTCAAATCCAAAGGTCCTCGTCATGCTGCGCCTATTCAGGCTGCAGATATTCCTATTCGTCCATTCCAGAAAATGGCGATAGACATCATTGGTCCATTCAAGATCAAATCTGCTAGAGGACATCAGTTTATCTTAACGTGTGTAGACATGTGCACACGTTGGCCAGAGGCTATCCCTCTAAAGAGCATTACTACCGCTGACATTGCAGATGCTCTTTGGCTTATATTTTCTCGGCTGGGATTCCCCGGAGAAATATTATCAGATCATGGCACCCAACTGATATCGGATACCATGTCTCAAGTAATGTCTACTCTACAGATAGAGAGATCTTTGAGTAGCATCTATCATCCTATGTCCAATGGGATGGTCGAGCGACTAAATAGAACACTTAAGAACTTATTAGGGAAGATAACTGAGGATCATCCTCAAGATTGGGATAGGGTTTTACCCGCGGCCCTCTTCGCGTACAGAGAGGTCCCCAATGAACATACAGGGTTTTCTCCCTTTGAACTTGTCTTTGGCGCGCGACCGCGCGGCCCAATGTCTTTGCTGCATGATCTTATAACAGCTGACAATATTGACGATGACACAAAATCTTCTTACGAGTATGTCATCGCGCTGAGACAGAAGATTATCGAAGCATGCAAATTGGCAACGTCCTCTTCTGAATTTGCTAAGCAGAAGGCAAGACAATTTGCTAATAAGAAGAGAACTTTACGACAACTTTGTCCTGGTGACAAAACATTTGTTTTGCTACCTTGTCGTGAAAATAGACTCCTTATTAGTTGGAAAGGTCCGTACGATATAATATCGAAAATTTCAGATGTTGACTACATCGTCGATATCAACGGGAAGCATAAAACCTTCCACATCAATATGCTTACGGAGTTCCATGAACGTCCTGACTATCTACAGCCTATTTTCCAGGCAACGGACGATTCTCATGTCAAACATGGTCATTACTCATCACTGTCTGTAATACAGGATGAGGAAACAAGTTTTTCGGATGTTAATCTTCCGCTTCCAATGATCCCACTTCATTCTAGTGAATCATGGAAAGACGTTACTGTTTCTCCTGATTTGTCTCTAGGAGAACGGCGACAAGTTTCGTCTATGTTACAAACATTTCAGGATGTCCTCACTGACATCCCTGGACAAACTCATGTCATTGAGCATGACATTGTTCTAACTGAACATACTCCAATTAGGGTTAGGCCTTATCCTATCCCTATACATTTCCAAACACAGGTTGAAAAGGAGTTGGATGAAATGATAGATTTACAAATAATCGAACCATCCACTTCTGCATATTCTTCGCCGATGGTTATTGTTCGAAAAAAAGACAATAACATACGTCTTTGCGTTGACTATCGCAAATTGAATCAAGTTACGAAGTTCGATGCTGAACCTATGCCTTTACTAGAAGAGCTACTTACTCGTCTTTCTAAATCGCATTTTTTCACTAAACTTGATTTGTCTAAAGGATATTGGCAAGTTCCATTATCCGAACGCGCCAAACCTCTTACCGCTTTCTCTACTCCCAGAGGCCTTTTCCAATGGAATTTTATGCCTTTCGGCCATATGAACGCACCAGCTACATTTGTACGCATGATGCGTCGAATCCTATCGTATCGGTCAGATGTCATTGCTTATCTAGACGACATCTGTCTTTTCAGCGATACTTGGGAAGATCACTATTCAGGGTTAGTTGAATTATTATCAACGCTGCGTGAGTATAACCTGACAGCAAAACCATCCAAAGCTTGTATTGGCTTTAGCGAAATTGCTTTCTTAGGCCATCGAGTAGGTCACGGTTTCTTGAAGACAGAAGACCATAATATCACTAAGATACTTAACATCTCTATCCCTAGGACTAAAAAGCAAGTGCGAAGTCTTTTAGGTCTCATACAATTTTATGGACGTTTCATTCCGAATCTGTCCTCTATCATGGCACCTCTCTCTACACTATTAAAGAAAGGGTCGCCTAACATGGTTCACTGGTCTCATGAATGCCAATCTTCACTAGAGAAGATCAAAACTATGTTTTCATCACCACCTATTTTTGTGTTACCTACAACAGATAAGACATTTGTTCTTCGTAGTGACGCTTCATCCACTGGGATTGGAGCGGCACTAATGCAAGAGTACTCTGGAACTCTGCATCCTGTAATGTATATATCCAGAAAACTTAATGCTGCAGAAAGGAATTACTCGGTTTTAGACCGTGAATTATTGGCAATGGTTTGGTCAATTCTCAAACTCCAAAGATTCCTTCTGGGCGCGCATTTCGTAGTGGAAACTGACCAAAAAGCTCTTACGGCTATCCAAAGTAAGAACTTGAAGAGCTCGAGATCAACTCGATACGCAATCGCTCTTCAACCTTTTCATTTCTCGGTACGAGCTATCCGTGGTTCAGAAAATGTGATGGCGGACATTCTGTCCAGATGCCCACATGATGCCACTTAACTGTTAAATATTGGATCTTTTTAATATGTATAACTTTACAACAGTTATTTTTTGTTTCTTTACTAAGATACACATTTGTAATTTAATAATAGAATGATGGTATCGCTACTTAGCGGTTTATTGATGTTTATTCACCGCTGTTCTTTGATGATTGTTTCTTCATAAATCATAAATTTAAGATTATAGTGTGAATTTTTGGTATGCATTGTATAATTACCAGAATTGTATTATACGTACATCACACCTTCCTGGAAACATTTATTCGTAGAGAAACAATTTCTCTCAGATTTTGAGATATATTCTCACCGGTCATATTAGGAATTATAGTTATTCCTGATATTTTCATCTGCGCAGTATTCTTGCGTTGTGAGCCTATTCTACGTGCTCCTAGATGTATTTAAAAAAAAAAAAAATTTTTTTTTTTTCCCGGGAGGTGTGGTAAGACTGTAAAGGGCAATTTTTACTATCTTGCAATATAATACATTTATATACTTATTATGTTCGCAAATATTTTGTAATCAAAGTATTTCCTTTTTAAGTGCTTAAGAAGAAGTCATTTTTGAGTTACTTCCCTTGAAAGGAGTTCCGTCATCTTCGATCGGACTCCGCGAACGAGTCTAGGCCTACTGCGATTTATTCTTTGGCTGGGTAGGAATAGATTGTTCTTGCTTCAGTATATCTATGGCCTGAATTTATACGTAGTGTTTGTATGAGTAGGACGAGTCTGTCTTATATATGGATATCTTTACATTTCTAAGTCGAACTATGTTGGTTGTCGCTAGAAAAGGTCAAAGGCTATGCAGCGGAAGTATCGCTAGCAAGGGGTGTGATTCATGGCTGTCATCCTGTCTGGATGTAGAATTTTGATGTAGCCGGCCTATCGCCGAAAAAGTGATCGATAAGTCAATGGGGAAAAGTGATAGTCATTTAGACATGTTGTATGTACTTTACCCCAGTGTTTATTCTCTTTTGCCAAGGAATGGCAAAGTTATATTTCTCATAGAAAGGTAAAACCACAATTTATTATGAACTTGGGCTTCGCCATCGTTGTTGATAAACAGATGCACAGTGGTACTTTTGAAAAGAATATTTATTCAAAGGAAGACGACATTCCTATATATCAACACTAGATTGTATGATATTATTCAATCACCTCTATGAGAGAAGCTATGAAGAAATGAGGACATTTAACGAATGACCAATTTTGGTCTGGGTCCTATAGTGAGTGAAACTCACGAGAGAAGAACAGCCATGTTGAAATTCATATACTTTGTATTTATCGAGTGAGAAAAAGGGATGCCTGTACTATCGCTCGATGAACCAAGAGATCACTGCTACATGTGAGAACCCATGTCTGGGATTCCTATATCTTTATGGAAAATATATATAATGAACTTTACGTGAAGGGATATTCACTAGACGAGGTTAGGTCTAGGAGCCTTCCTATATATTGGTTATGGTCTGACGTGCCCAGTCAGTAAAGCCAGATGATTTACATGATGGAACTCTGAATGCTTATTTACGAATGCTCCATTATGATATTTGCCAAGCATGAATGCTAACTTAAGATGATATTCCTGTGATCAACATTATGCTGTCTATGTCGACATTTGTTCCTGTAACCATACACGTACTGTCCAAGTGTGCGTCCCATTAAATGTTATAAAAAGACCACCGTAGTTCCAGTACTTCTTGAATTCGAACAGTGTGAGTATGAGTGATGTACTACCAACCTGTCAACTCTATCGAATCATGCTACCATTCGCGTTCTGACATTCACATACACACTCATTGTTTACACTCACATTCTTGTCGGAGCCTCATCACGTTCCAGGACAAGATAACCTGTATGACCAAAACTGTGCTGGGTTTAATGAGTTGACAATCGTTACACTTTACTACACCAGTCCCAACATCTACATTTATCAACTGGTGGACATTCACGTCATTTAACAAATAAAGCGTGATTCAACAACTAGTAGCCAGTATGAGTTAACAACTAAACAGAGTTTAACAGTGAGTATTGCAGTGAAAAGTGTCAAGCAAACACATGTCTTAAATATAATTAATTATATTAAATGATCATGTCTGTGGATCCGGTAAGCAGTGTAAAGTCACTTCCACTGTCTATAGCAACGCATCCTATTGAGAATGTATTATCACTAATGTTCCACATGTCCCGTGAAAAATTCCAATCAACTGAGTGTATCACATAGTCATGTCTCTCTGATCATCTTGCTCCATGCGCAATGAAAGTTAACTATGCAGAGTTCAGTAAGTTTGTTCTATCATCTTGTAGAAAGCTGAATACCAAATGATGACAATGTTCGTCTTACATCCCTTTAACGAGACACGCTGGTTTGTGCTATTTCCCTTGAATTTGCATCGATAATGCAGACAGAGTTCAATGTACCTACGTTCACTGACGGACGTTAAAAAATGCCAAATAGTGCCCAAATACGGAATTGTTGCATTCAGCATCATCATGTGTGAAAAATGTACTATCCTTCATAAGCACTCGTTATATATAGTCCATTTGTGCGAATCAAGTACTGTCATTGAAGAAAGTATATGAGCTGATGTCGTATGATTCTCTGGTAAGAATAATACAGGTTGAGACTCTGCACAAATCAATTAGGGAAGTCGATAGATCATGTGAGTATTAAGCATATAGTTTATGTGCAGTCAGCAAAACATAAGATTTTGTTGCACCAGTCCCAAGGATTGATTCAGCGTTGAGCAAGTTGATATGTTTGCTGCAAAGTTTTCTCCATATTGATATTTGACGTACTGCCAGGAGAGTTGTTGTCTTTGACACATCGAGAAAGTACATCTGCCAGAACATTATTCTGTCCTTTAATAGCTCTGATTTCGTAATCGTAGGGTTGAAGGCCGATTGTAGAAACTCTAAGGTGCGTTGGTCTGTCTCCAAAATGAATTGGGCACCGATCAAATAACGATGGAGTTTGGCTACACATCAAACTAAAGATAACAGCTCCCGTTCCAAAATGGGGTATTTCATCTCAGTAGGAGACATCTTCCTACTAACGTAGAGGATTTGGTGCAGAGTGTTGTCAATGTTCTGCATGAGAGAACCGCCGATCACATATCTCGAAGCATTGACTCTGAGAATGAAATGTAATCTAGGATAAGGCAATTTTAAAATTGGTGCCCTAGAAAAATAATATTTAATATAGTTTAGTGCATCATTGCACGATTGACTCCAAATGACTTTATTAGGAGCGTCCTTTTTAAGTAACGAAGACAGAACTGGGGTTATTTCTGAAAAATTATTCATGAACTTTCTATAGAAATTGACAAGACCAAGGAGACTCCTCACTTGTTTTTTGGTTTTAGGAATCTCTAAATTCATGATATTGGAAATAGTGGTATCTTCAGGTTTCAAAAATCCCTTACCAACTCTGTAACCGAGAAAAGAGATTTCATCATAACCTATTTGAACCTTGGATGGTTTAGCTGTTAGATTATGCAAACGAATGGTTTGCAGGACAGATTGAAGACCAAGAAAATGATCATTCAAAGAATCATGAAATAGACATATGTCGTCTATGTATGTGATAATGTCATCACGATCTGAGAAAATTGTTCTCATCATGCGCACGAATGTAGCCGGCGCATTTACTAATCAAAACACATATAATTCTATTGGAACAACCCCAAAGGTGTAGCGAAGGCAGTATAAGGTTTAGTAAGGTTTAGCTCTTTCAGATAGTGGCACCTGTCAAGAGATTGAATGTGCTAAAGACATTGGTAGTAGAAAGATTGTTCAAAAAAGTTTATAGTATAGATAGAGATTCAGCATAGAAAATAGTGTTTAAATATGTGAAAGTCAATGTATAGTCCCATTTTTGTTAGCATTCTTTATAACAATGACCCTTAAAATGTACAGCATTATAAGCCTCACCATAAGTAAAGAGAGGAAACATGACCTCTGATAAATGATACTTACTTACTTAGTCGTTCCCCTTCTACCGAGAGGTGTAGAGGTTTGGAAGAGAGAGCGCCAGACTATTCTATCAGCTGTCTTCTTCCTGGCCTGGTTCTATTCTAGTCCTCGGTCCTTCAAAGATTGTCTAATGTTGTCCTCCCAGATAAATGATTTGAGCCAATAATATATTCATGTCCCTGTATAAGAAAAGGTATGACGTTATTTTGTTATACTATTGGTGTAACATATCTTGTAGCACCTGAAGAAAGAAACATTATTATTAATGCCGCCAAACTAACCAGTGTAGTGGTCAGTATATACCAGAGTAAATCACGGTATGTCAGCATCTGAAAGAAAAAATCCAAAGTCCTTTAGCACGCTGCAGGCGCATTATTGCGACAGAAGTACGCTATGCTCTGCCAGCTGCAGGCGCATTATTGCGACTTACGGACATCGTTGGTTTCTAGCATTATAATTTGTGTACACGTGATTTCACCCCCGGATGTTAATTTTTAATCTTATGTGTGAGAGAGAGTTAGCTTCCGTTTCCGATCTTTATTTAGTGATGGGGGTATTCGCGTTTACTTTCTGTGAATTGTTTTAATCGACATCAATCGGCATTGAACACGCGGCCATTTTCGCTCAAATTTTAATGGATTCTGACTCCGATGCGATGACGAGGAGATTTTTGTCTTTATTAACGCTGATATTGGTTCTCAGAATGTGGGTAATGGCAGAGATGGAAACGACAGTAGAATGTCATTGCTAGTATGTCTAATGTTAGGGGTTAGGTTTAGGTTTATGGGAAAGGTTTAGGGTTACGGTCGAATGTCACTGCTGACGAGGGCGTTTGTTGCTTTGCTACTGATGATGGGTGTAACGAAAAGATCGTCATTTGATTTGTATTGGTCAAATGACTTTCACTGAGATGCAAGGGATAAGGACTCTTCGTTTGTTGGGTTTTTTTATTTAATTTTTCTTTTTAATTTTTAATAAAAATAAAAAAACAATTTTTTGTTTAAATTTTTTTTTCGTTTTTTTCGTCTTTCCATTCCTCTCTTCCTATCATATCTAACATGTACACAAACAAATTTTATATCATCAGATTCATCATTTATTTATTTATATAAATTCCAAAAATGATAGCAATTGACAAAGAAACACAGAAACTATAGACTTTACAAGTCACCCACTATAAAAACGTGGCGTTGTGAAAAAGAATGCAGCTGCAGGCGCAAATTTCCGTCAAAGAATTCAGCGCGCTAAAGGCTTGGTATTAGCTGCTAAAGAGCGAGATGCTCAGCAGCCCTAGTTAAACAAAAACTGCCCCACAGAAAGAATATTTCTCAGAACTTCTTGATGGTGAGCAAGGGCAAACACTAGCACAGAAGAGAAAACCAATGGTAGCGAAGATATGGCATCAAGGAAGAGCCGAAGGCAGCACTAGCTAAAATTAAGATGGCCAATGCCGCAGGGCATGATGGTATAACATCAGAAAAGGTTAAGTACATGGGAGCAGGGGGTGACTTAATACTCCTGAGGGTACAGGCAGATTGATGCAACAAGACCATACCAAAGGATTGGGAGATTGCCATCATAACACAGATTTTCAAAAAGGGTTACAACCGACAATGTGGAAACCATAGAGGCATATCCCTTCTCAATGTCCCCTGTAAAATCTACTCTAGAATCCAGGAGCAGAGACTTAGACACCGAGCTAAGCCACAAATGGATGAGATCCAGTGTGGCTTCCGAGCAAACCGAAGTACTCAAGACCTAATAATCATATTTAGACAGCTGAGTGAAAAGGCTGAGTATTAAGAGCGAGATCCATCTTTGTTTCTTAGATCTGGAAAAGGTGTTTGACGAAGTCCCCTGGAGCAAACTTTAGGACTGGGACTGTTTGGCAAGGAAGAACAATCCAGCATCTGATTCATGCTATACAGAGCTTCTACGGGTCTTTCAGAAATTATGTGAGGACGGCAAACCATAAGTCAGAAGAGTTCAGGACCGTCATTGGTGTAAGACAAGGTGATATCCTGTTACCTTATCTTTTCATATTTTTCATGGATGATGTCATCAAGGCATGCAATCAGGGAACAAGAAAGTATTCAGTGGGGTACTGGAAGATGAGACAGGTCTGTATTTCAGAGCTGGCATTTGCTGATGATGTTGCCCTGATTGCTAAATCAGAAGCACATCTTCAGTTCAACCTGCAAGTCTGGAAGGAAGAGCTGGAGAAGAGAGCGATGGTCATAAGCAGCTCTAAAACAAAAACCATGGTGATATCATGAGAAGAAAGAAGACATCAGATTAAGCTGGGAGAACAGGTCCTGTAGCAGGTCAACCACTTTAAATACCTCGGAGCTGTCATAGACCGGAAGGGAGGCATCAAAGAAGAGTTGATTCGCGAAGAGCGGCAGGTAGGAGACTTTTTCAGGCCATAAATCAAGGATTATTCAGCAAAAGACAAGTTGGTAAGAAGATGAAGATGGTTGTATAACGCCCCCCACCCCTCCCCCCCTATGTCCCAGTCTTGACGTATGGATGCGAGTCATGGGCAATGACTACAACACACAAAAGCCAGACCTAAACCTCAGAAATATCTGAGGACGATGGTTGAAGTAACAAGAAGAGATGTAGTCCGCAGCCAGATGATTCGTCAAAACCTAAAAACCCAACCGCTGCAGACCCAAGTAGAACAGTTCTAACTAAGATGGTTTGGCCATGTCTGCAGAATGGGAGAAGATCAGTTACCTTGTCAAGCATGGGAAACTAAGAGCCAGGGATCCAGACCTGCAGGATGACCCAGAGTCCACTGGGAGGACAACATTAGACAATCTTTGAAGGACTGAGGACTAGAATGGAACCAGGCCAGGAGGAAGCCACCCAATAGAATAGTATAGCGCTCTCTCTTCCAAACCTCTACACCTCACTGTAGAAGGGGAACGACTAAGTAAGTAAGTTAGTTTAAGCAGTGCAGATTGTAAAAAAAAAGAGAAGTTTTCTTCGGTATCCTCAATTTGTTGGCCAACTAAGACAGAATTGTTTATAATATTGTTTCTCATACAATACACTAGGTAACATAACCACCATACAATACCATCAAAACCACTACAAGCACTGTACGAAGGATGGCCGCCGACCGAGCAAAGTGGAATCAATTTGTTGTTGCCCTACAAGACGCCACTAGGCGTGATGGCCACTGACTGCTTTGATGGTCGGCAGCTAAGGATCGAAGAAGAATAAGAAGAAGTCTGGTGTCTCACTGGTTTCTGGGAGTTTGCTCATTTGACGATGCGATGCCGTCTCTGATCTGTGTCTCCAATTTCGCTATATTATATATCTCATTCTCAGTTCAAATCCCAGATTGTACTTCCCGGAAAACTTGCCAATGAGAACCCAAGCATATTCCGGCTCTCAAATCAAATCAATTGTGAGCTATTTAGCATTATATGGGTTGGGGTGTTTTAATTCAAAATGTCCCCAACGTGTTTAAAATATTACATTTAATATTCCAACGCGTGACCTCTTTCAAATAATGCGGTAATATTTCCGCCAACTCACAAACAAATCTGGGAACTCACTTGATGTCCCGATGCTACCTTCAAATATGGTCTTCCCCAGACAGGGTATTGGTAATAATCTTACACCAGGATGATCCCGTTTAACGTTTATCTCAATTTTGCCCGTGTTTTTTTTTTTGCCTTCTCCAGACAGTCAAACAAAAGGGTCGCGGGCGGCTTAGACAAACAATTTGGTTTCATCAGACTGACAAGCCACAACCCAGCTGTTAATTGCCTTATTGTCGCTGGCCCCGGAAATGAATTACGTCGAGGTCGCTATCTTTCCTCACGTGTGCCGTCTGTATCAAAAGGTGGCGATCCGGCTCAAAGAGATAAACGTAATAGCGCTGACCGGTGATAATGACTGAGTATTGTTACGATATTACCATAGTTCACCTGGCGGAACGTAAATACGTCTGGCGAGTGGTCACAGTAAAAGAATGTAAGGGCAATAAATATGCCAAATAGTAGGACAATGAGTGAGAAAAATGAAGAGATACTGCCGGAGTGAATGAGAATTAAAAACACTACTGATTTCGTCACAAATAGTGGCAAAACAACGTTATCAGAAAGGAATAACACAGCCCAGTAAAAAAAAAAGTGCATAAATAAACCCTAAACCAATATTACATTCATGCCAGTATAGAGACACAAGTATGCTTCTGAACAACACAACAAACTGAACTATTAACTAAAAGTAAAAACCCAATTGTGAGGAATAATACAGTACAAACCGTATAATAAACCCAATCAAGAAAATAGCACTTTAAAGAAATGACGTCCTGATATAACCAACAATTCCATGTATATGATAAATGGTTGAAAGGCGCGTGCTACGTAAAGGAAAGTAGCAAACATCTTAAAAAATAAAAAAAAAATAAAAATGTGAAGATGCATGTATCTTCCTACCTGTTCACACCAATTGTTTTTCTGTTGCGGTATTGTCAATTGTGAAGAAGACATACCTTCAGAACATTCGATCTGTACTTTGCATGTGTTTTAGCAACGCTATTATCCCTCCCCGTTTCTTCCCGTGTCTTGTTTGTCTAATTTTGACAATAATAACACTTTATGTTGCGGAAACAGTGGATTCAAGGCCAGCCTTATGCCGTTTTAACCTAATAGACCCAATCGGGCCCATCCTGTATTTAAAATTAAACGAAATTTATATTTATTAGCTATATTTTGATATAAAACTTGTTACAAGAAAGTTAAAATCTTAAGTGCAAGAGGCAGAGCCGGATTAACGTAGTAGGACAAGTAGCATATGCTACGGGCCCCGCGCTTTTAGGGGCCCCGCGCCAATAAATATGTACATAATTTTTTGGTCATCTAATACGAGCGTTAAACTAATGATCTTGTGATTTATGCCATCTTTAGCGCCTTTTCATTTGGTGTCACGAAATTGTGAGAGAAAGAGCATAAGAGGGTGACTTAGTGTGTCTCTTCATTATTTTTATCTTAACTGTTTGCGGACGGAAGCAATTTAAGTGGCGTAGAAAATTTGGTCACGTTTGGACGGAAGCCACTTTTTTGGCTCTAGGCGACTGCCCCTCTAATTTTGTTTCGTTCTTTGTGAAATGAATTTGCATTAACAATAAATACTAGAATTTAGGAAACGGAAACTTTCTGTTTTAATTGAGGTATACGGCGCGCTCGCACTCTCTTTCGATCTTGCTAAAATTTCTTGATTTGTAAGGTTAGAAAACTCAAAAAATGAGCAGTAGACACAGAGATATTGGACGTAATTAAGCTTCTGGAAGTGAAAAACGTAAAGCGAAGAAAGAAAAAGAAAGAAGAGATCAACTTGTGATATCAAAAACACGTAAGCTGACAGAATATTTTGATGTTCATGGTGGTTGTACTCTAACCGCTGAAGCTGGAAGTACAGGAACAACTAGTACTAGTGCAGACTGTGCAGCAGAAAACATACAGCAAAACCCAGTATACACTGAGTCTGAATGTGAAAGAATAAGTGAAAAGAAGAAGTACTTTAATTATATTGGTGACTGGCCGAACAATATAGATGACCGTGAGCGTGAATATTGGATATCCAAGCGAAGTGAAAAATGTCAACATGTTGATAGTGCCTTTTTTCATCCGTGCGATTGTATGACACTGAAAAGAAAACTCGATACTGTCAGAAGTCTTATTTTACACACATTCATAAACTTACAGACAAGCAGCATGCAAGAAAATGGTTATGCTATTCAGAAAGTAAAGGGCGCCTATACTGTTTCCCATGCAACCTTATGAGTTCAGAATGTTCATCAAAGTTTACTGTGGAAGGGTTTAATGACTGGAAAAATGCAAGCAATCTATTGCGTCGACATGAAGAAAGCTCCTCACATAGACAAGCTTTAATTTCACTGTTGATGCGTAAAAACAAAGGTGAACGTGTCGATTCCCAACTTGTGAAACAAATGGACATTCAAGAAAAGTATTGGCACAAACTTCTAGAGCGAATAATTGAAGTTGTGAAGTTTTTAGCAGACGAGGCCTTTCATTTCGTGGCAGTGATGAAATTGTTGGGTCCCCTTATAACGGGAATTACTGGCCAAGTTTGACCCCTTTCTGGCAGAGTATATAAGTACTCATGCAAACAAAGGATTTGGACATACATCATATCTATCTAAAACAACGTGTGAGGAATTCATCAATCTGATTGGATCCAGCATACTGGATCACATTCTCTGTGAAGTGAAGAAATACAAGTATTATTCCGTTTCATTGGATTCTACTCCAGATATATCTAATATGGACCAGCTGACTTTGACTCTGCGCTATGTTTTGCCATCTGGACCAGTTGAAAGATTTGTGACATATTTGGATATGGAAGGTCATAGTGCTGAACAGCTTACTAAAAGTCTACTTATTTTTTTAAAGGCAAATGACATTGATATTAAAGACTGCCGTGGTCAAAGTTATGACAACGCCAGCAACATGAGTGGCAAGTTTATAGGATTACATGCACAAATTAATTGATAATGATAATTACTATGCAAATTAAAAATGTATGTGTTCAAATATATTTGTGCTGTTTTATTGTTTTTTTTTTTAAATATAGGGCCCCTTTCTTAACATATGCTACAGGCCCCGCACTAGCTTAATCCGGCCCTGGCAAGAGGTCTAAACAGAATAGCCTATCTCGGGCCCCAGCAATAATTACTCGTTAAGTCCGATCCTGATTGTAACTGCAGTGAAAACACCGCTGTGGAATTTTACTGTTCTGCTGTGGACAGAATTTCTTCTGTCAGCCCAGCCACATAATTTCACTAAATGAACTGACTTCCACATACACTTTTATCTGCCATCAGGTTCAGATTCATGTCCGTTAGTGAAACGCAATTTAAAAAGAGTAAAAAAACACCCAGTAAAATGCAGTCAAGCATAGAAAGTTTCGTATTAAGTCAAGAGTTAACAGCTTCATGTTAAGTCAAGGGCTAACAGCTTCATGTTTAGTCAAGGGGTAACAGCTTCCTGTTTAGTCAGGGGCTAACAACTTCATGTTTAGTCAAGGGCTAACAGCTTCCTGTTTAGTCAAGGGCTAACAGCTTCATGTTAAGTCAAGGGCTATCAGCTTCATATTAAGTCAAGGGCTAACAGATTCATGTTAAGTCTAGAACAGGCAGCTGCATGTTAACATGTTAAGTCAAGGGCTAACAGCTTCATGTTAAGTCATGGGCTAGCAGCTTCATATTAAGTCAAGGGCTAACAGCTTCATTTTAAGTCAAGGCTAACAGCTTCATGTTAAGTCAAGAACAGGCAGCTGCATATTAAGTCAAGGGCTAACAGCTTCATGTTAAGTCATGGGCTAACAGCTTCATATTAAGTCAAGAACAGGCAGCTGCATGTTAAGTCAAGTACTAACAACTTCATATTAAGTTAAGGTCTAACAGCTTCATGTTAAGTCAAGGACAGGCAGCTTCATGTTAAGTCAAGGACAGACAGTTTCATGTTAAGTTAAGGGTTATGTCACAGAATAGCCTCCCCTGCTTTGCAGTAGTGGTCCAACAATGGCCAAAACTCAAGAGTATCTAATATGGGCCTTCAAAGGTGCTTCTATCTCAAAGTGAGTTTTCATAAGATATTTCCGAAATCAAGAACAATGCTGCATTGGCAGGGCAATTGTTAACTTATATCGGTCCGCCGCCTTTTATGAAGAATTAAGCAATTATTAAGTTCAGCTCGTTAAAGCACCCACCCTGATTTACTCAGTGGAATTCTTATTATACAGGTATAGCTCTGTTAGAGTGTATCTAGTAACTTGACTTGAGACAAACATGCAGTACATCCAAAATGATTAAATCGACGTTAAATTTGTATATTTGCAAATAACATATTTAATAACCACTTAGGTTTAACAGGGTTTTAAAAGAATGAATAATGATTTTTCAGAACAATTATCATCACTGTTGTGATGTAACGATGGTGTTGCGCACATATTTTTGGACGCACAGATTACAAAAATACGATACGTCTATTTAATATGGAAAATATATAGTTGTATTTATTTGTGTACGAAAATGCGTCCCTTGGTAAAGCTAGATAATCCATGATTGATTTATACGTTTGATTATATGGATGATCTCTCTTGATATTGATTCGGCGTATGAATAATTGAATTCATGTCAATTCTCGTTTGTTAGGGCCGGAAAATAGATTAATTTTGCTTAGAATGTTTATGGCCTGAATTCATATGTATTACTTGTCCCGTGCAAGAAGATTCAGTTTTATATTGTATATCTTTGTATGTTTAGGTCGGACTATATTCTTTGTGCCGGAATCTGGCGCAGGTATTCGTAGTCCTACTGGGTTGTAGAGAGTTCCGAAGTAGCCGCCGATAATGGCTGTGTGATTTTCTAGGGCTGGTCATGTTATGATTAAAAAGTGATTTGTGGATGATTTTTCCATAAGGAGGGAATGTCTCTGCGAGAGTATTGTGTCAGAGCTTCTTCTCATGTACTTTATTATGTTTAAATTCGGACTCCAGGTAAAGCCAGACCCTCTTTTCTTTGATGACCTTACATTTGGTTAGGTTTAGATGACAACCTAGTTTGAACGTCGTTGGTCGTCCATATGCACAGTTGAAGATGACAGGTTCCACTAGTATTCCTATCTACATGAGACAATCTTATGAATATGGAGCTGGGTGGAAAACTCTATGAAGTTTATATATATTCAAATGTTGAATTAACTTTGGCTTTATTATTATCCTTCTGTTGGGCGAGTGAACAAAACTCAAAGAAGGTGGCCATCTTTGAAGTACTGTCATTATGGTGCATCACTGGCCTGAGAACAGAATCTAACTCTTATTATCAGACAGTGGATCGGAGATCTTACCATCAAGGAACTCCGTTATTATGAAATAACATTATTATTGTCAAGAAAAGGTTCTAGCAACGAACCGCTATTACTATTCATGTATGTACATTTACCGAGTATGCGACGACAGACAACTAGAACGTCTGCCTACTGTCGTCCCATAATATATATGCATATGCTGCCTGAATACACTACTGATGTTGCTACTCAATTATGCAATATGATGATGTCCTGTCAACCATGTACTGTCATATGCAGATGTTCACGTCAAGTGTGTGTGTCCTTAATAAAAGGTGAGAAAAACGTCAGCTGTAGTTCCAGCCATCATTGACTCGTATAAGAGTGTGTGAGTGCAGTATTATCTAGTGTCAACTACATAGAACAGTACACCATTCGCGTTGCTTCCACTCTCACACTACATCTACATGACCAGTAGATACAGTGCTGCGCAAGGTTGGGTAGTTGATCAAGTTCCCACGTAGATTACATCTTTCAATCATACAGTGGTAACGCAGATGTCGTGCTCCTCCTGGAGCCTCAAGGGAAACCTGTTCCAGTAATGACAAGTGCTGTCCGAAACATGGAAGTCTCTCATCGGGTCCTTCACCGTGTAGTACAGTAGATCCCTATCTATTACCACTATCTTTACAGTGGTGTGGTATCTTTACAGTGGTAGGCCAGATACCTGGGTCCAGCCTTCGCAGTCTTCATATTGAAAAGCCATCTAGAGTTACCAGAACGTTTCTTTTGACACACATTTACACCAGTGTATAAGTGCAGTACAAACCTACAGTAGATGTCAGCTTGACCTATTCTAGCAAGTGTATGCAGTATCCAGGTCAGCGCTTGGTGACATTTTCGCGCAGTACAGACAGTGTTACACAGAAGCAATTGTTTATTTTGCTGAACAACTACTACAGTGTTGTTGAACAGAGAAGCACATATATTTCATCGGTGGATCTTCTGATGTGCTCGAAAATATTAAACTTTGTAATAAGTTAAAACAAAGATTTAAAATTGATTAAAGTGGCAGTTTATTTTCTTTACAAACTGCACCATTATTAAAGAGCCTTCTCTACAACACTCTATCCACAACACATATATTGTATTATATGCATTTATGTTTTACATGTATTTATGTTTACATGTTATTTGTTGTGTGTTAAGTTAGTTTATATTCCGTGGGTTTAAGGTAGGGCGGCGACTAGTACAAGGTATACCGAGTGACATTGGTCTTGTACTAGTGATCTATAGGTACAAATTTTCTTAATTGGAAATTTGTTAGCAACAATTTGCTGCTATTTTTGTTAGCTGTGACGACTGTGTTCATATTTGTTTTTGTAATATTTTTTCTGTTCTTTATTTTTGTTTGATTTGTTTGTATAATTTGTTGGTCTACTCTTTAATATCATTTAGTTCTTTACACCCTTATGTTTATACACTGTGGCGTTATTTGTCTTGTTGATTTCATTGCAGTTATTATCACAGGTTCTGTGACTATTCTCTTTAGTTTTCCTAGTTAAATTATTTAATTTCTGCAATTGTTTTCATATTGTTTTTTCTTGTTTGTCCTTGTTAATGTCTTTAGTTGACAGATGATATATATTATTATTATTGTTATAAAAGAAAGTGTACAAGACCTTTGTAAGGCTTGTCTCCCACAGTGATTGGGATATACAAATATTAGTTTCCACAGATACTCAAGCGATCATTGATTACATTAAGGAAATATACAAGACCTTTGTAAGGCTTGTCTCCCACAGTGATTGGGATAGAAACATATTATTCTCCACAGGTACTCAAGTGATCATTTGTTACATTATAAACAAGATAACCGTATAAGGTATATAAGTCTATAGTATAGACTTACCTCCCATTTAAGTGGGACAAGGTAATTTATTTACTTTTCAGGTTACTATTTCATTAGACAGGATGTCTACATTAGATTACTTTATTGCACAAGGGAAATCCCTTGATAAGACTGGTAAAGACTTAGAAGAATGGGCAATTGCTCAATATGACAAAGCATTAGCTGCAGAAGAGAAAAAAAGCTGCTGCTGAGGAAAAAAAGCTGCTGCAGAGGAGAGAAAGCTTCAATTAGAAGAAAACAAATTAGAAGCTGCTGCTGAACAAAAAAGATTAGACAGAGAAGCTGAACAAAAAAGACTAGACAGAGAAGCTGATGCTGCTGCTGAACAAAAAAGATTAGACAGAGAAGCTGAAGAAAAAAAAACAATAAGAGAACATGAATTTGAGTTAGAGAAATTAAGATTGACAAGTATGATTAATGTTAATCAATCATCTGGTGGTAATGGTAAACCCTTTATTTACAAGGTCAAGGTACCAGCGTTCAACTCTGCCAATGATGACATAACATTCTGGCTTGATAGATTTGAACGTGCTTGTCGAGCTCATAATGTGGATAAATCACAGTATGTGAATCAGTTGTCTGAAAACCTAAAAGGGTATTCTCTGACTAAGTTATATTTGGTTGAAGAGGGAGGCCGACAAGGATAATTATGATGCTATTAGGGCAGCCTTGATAAAGAGATACCAATTGTCAGAGGAAGGTTATCGCCTTTTGTTTAAAACAATGAAACCTGAGGTTGGTATGGAATTCTCTGAATTCATTTCAAAAGCTCGACTTACACTTTCACGATGGATTGAATTATCAAAAACACATAAAACATTTGAGGCTCTTATGGATTTATTACTCAGAGACAAGACCATGTCTTCAGTGAATAAACCATTCCTAGAATTCTTACATGAGCGTAAACCTAGTACATTAAAACAAATGGAAGAATATTGTGACCAATATGCCATGGCACACCCTGACGTGATTCTTAGCAACACTAACATTAAAGAGGGCATGCCAGTTACTTCGGCAACACAATACAATCATAATTACTCACATAAATCTCAAGGAGCTCAAAATAAATGTGACAAAAAGGTTAATTGGAATAGTTATCAAAACCAAGGTAACCACTCAAATCAGGGTTCTTCTGCAAAGAACTGGAATAGGGCCGACAGTCCTCGATACAGGGGCGGACATAATTTCAGAAATTTCCGCAAAGGGAGTCACTATAGGAACCACCCAAGTTTTCCTTCATGGAAGCAACAAAACCAACATTACAGGGATACTCATTATAATGAACATGATGATTATGATCATGAATATTATGATCCTAACCCAAACAGGGGTTATAACAGAGGAAATAATAATTACAGAGGCAATTATAACCGAGGTAGATCACAACACAAAAGACATGGTAAATCTCATTACCAGGCTAACTCTGCACAAAAAGAGTTCCATGAAGCCGGTAATCAAAATAATGATAAGAAAGACTCTAATAATGTAGGATGTTCTGCTTTCGATTTTGGTAGAGCATCTCAGTGCTCCCAATTGTGGTAAAGTGGGATGATATAAATATTTATAGGGGACTTAGTGTACTGACTGAGATCAGCTGTGAAGGTATCTGTATCTAATAGGTGTAGTGTTTTACAGATAACCTTACTTGCTACCACATTATACCTCATTCAGAATTATTCTGGAATATTGTGATGACTACGTTAAATGTCTAGTGTATGTATATGATGAAGTGTAAGTCACAACAACAACAGACAGATAAACAATTTAATTTCTTCCACCACACTTGACAACACTGTGACACTCACACACATTTAACATTCTATAAGACTATCTTAAATGAGTCACTGGTAAATTTTCAAATATCAATATGTATTAATTACTTTCTTTAATATATATGTCCTGATTCAACTACAAAGTGAACCAGGAATCACAATCAAGTGTAATTACAATTTATATGTACAGAATTTATCAATATGAACCTTGTAGTGACATATTTTATTAATATTATCCTATGTGTGTCAGTTGTGTAGTAGTAATATGAGGTAATACTGGTTTTGTTTTTTCAAGCTATGTTGTTATTTGTCATCATGACTTCAAGTGTTTGTTTATCTTGTAAATAGTATGGGGAAAAGTTCACAGTTCCTATCAATTTAAACACTGTATTTTCCCTCTGTTTTATTATAAAGTCAGATTTTGAGGGGGGGGGGGGGCATAATGTTGAGCTCCTCTGGCCACAGACGCTTATCTTTCGTGATGGCGGCAGGAAAAGACTCCTCTGCTCGATAGCCTCCCTGTGTTCTGGAGACACCTCACTGGTCACTATCTGGACCCAGGAGTATGCTGTCAGCCTCTAGGTTCAGCAAAGCTCAGACCAGGTGCTGCTCAATAACTTTAGGACCACGGTCCCTGAAACAAGAAGGTTGTACCTAATACTTCATAACTAATTTATAATCTATTTCCAGACTGAACACAATACATAACAAACACTGAGTTCAGAGCGGTAGGCCAACTGTCAGCTTCATCTAAAATAATTTACACCAGTATATTCCTCCCTAATGGTTACTACGCCTCTGCAATTCCAGCATTATTTCTTTCTAGTCAATAAGATAGGTGTCAGTGTACTGTTTGGCAATTCCATGCAGTTTTACTTTCCTCCGACACCTTCTGTTCAGGTTGGAGCACTATATAGGCTTTGCCTCATGTTCGCTACTGAACCACACACATATACAGACATAAATTATCAATTTACATTCAATTTTCATTAAAAAGATATCAAATATTTCAAGCTTACCACAATTCATGGAATAATACACAGTTACGTTGACTGGCAATAAATATAGCACAATTTCGATCTGCCGATGTCCCAGGCTTTTATTTAGAAAAATATGCACTGGCGCTCAACGCACTGGTTCTTTAGTAAGTTTATTTGAAAATGTGGTGCTGACCTGACGCCTCTGATTGACTATATTGGCAGGTCTAACCAATCGTGCCATGTTTACACAGCTTTTCAAAAAAAAAGTACTCCTACTCACGTTTCTCTAACAACCAAGAATCAATATTTATAGCCCGACTAATATATATTTAAGGGGGCTAAGTGGCTGCGTTCAAAATATGCATTTTCGTCTACCTCCTGTTCACTTCGAATACGATGTGGTGTCTGGGTACTGTAATGTTTTCAAACGTAAACCAGTATAATGTCATGTTTCCTAATAAGCGTTTTGTGAGTTTTTAAAAACTAACTCTCGTATGGGTAGTGTTTTTTATCACTGTCGATTTGAAAAAAGCTAGTGCTTGTGGCCTTACACGCGTGATGGTAGTAATTGGTTATCGCGAGACTGTGGTAGTATTGCCTGCGTTCTGGCTTTCAGCCCCTCCCTTTCTTTCTATCCTTAGTCCATCTGTCTTTCGTTTTTGGTAACATAGTGTATAAAATGACATGAATGGAATTTTAAATCTAGGTCAGCTTGCGTATCTCAAGGTTTTTCTTAGAAAGGCAGTACACGTTTTATCGTAGAAAGCGGGTATTGAAGCAGTAGGCTTTTACTATCAACGTGAAACGTTACAATTTGCAGACGAAGTAGAAAACAAGGGGGATTTCGAGTACAGTCATTGTGACAGCACTGTTCTTTACCATTCTTCTTTCCTTTTATTGAAGTCATTTGTTAGGCTTTACATTTATTTTTTTTTAAATTTATATATGTGGATTAGAATTTCTCACGACAAATCCTCCCCACTTAAAACAGACGTTATATGTCAGTCTATAATTCTATATACACATAGAGAAATGTATTATTATTCCTGGGGTTTAGGGTGATTCTCATCACACGGATAGCGGCTTAAAAAATCCGCTCCCAGATTTGTTTTTCCACTTATATACTCTATGCTAAACTCAAATGGCTGCATCAATAATGACCAACGGAGTAATCTAGAATTCTCATGTCTAGCCTGTGCTAGAAACGACAAAGGTTTGTGATTCGTTTGCAACTTAAATGCCTTACCATACAGATAAATATTGAATTTCTTTATCGCCCATATTACTGCAAGACATTCTTTTTCGCTAGTTGAGTAATTGGTTTCAGCTTTATTCAACTTTCTGCTAGCATATGCCACTGGGCTTAATTCCCCATCCAATGCATCTGATTTCTGTAGCAGAGTTGCACCTAACCCAATATTACTGGCATCCGTCCTTACTATGAATTCTTGACTTAAGTCAGGTAATTTCAAAATAGGTTTGCTTGTGAGCTTTTCCTTCAATTCCTGATAAGCCATTTCACATTGTGGTGTCCATGTAATTCGATCTGGATTTCCCTTACGTGTCAAATCAGTTAACGGTGCACATATGGAATTAAAGTTTTTGATATACTTCTGGTAGAATCCACATAATGAGACCAAGGATCTCACGTCTTTCTTGGTTTGTGGTCTCGGGGCTTTCTTTAGTTTCTCTAAATTCTTGTTGTCAGGGGTCATGTTTCCCTGATGAACGGTGTGTCCCAAGAATTCCAATTCTTTACATCCAACGCAACATTTGGTTGGTCGGGCTGTTAAATTCGCTTCCCTAAGTCGATTAAATAGCATGTTCAGAGAGTCAATGTGTTCCTCAAATGTTTCTGTTGCTATAAGGATATCATCCATGAAATTTGTGATACATGGGTTATTCAGAGGGTCCAATAATTTTCTCATCATTCTAGAGAAGACACTAGGTGCATTCTTCAATCCAAATGGCAATCTATTAAACTCATAGTGTCCTTCTGAGGTACTAAAAGCTAGGTATGGTCTAACCTCAGGCTTTACTGGAATCTGATAGTATCCTTTACTCAGATCCACTTTTGAGAAATATTTCGCTTTATTTAGCCTGGCAAACAACTGATTTGTATCCGGCAATGGATCCACCTGTCCTTCTGTAATAGCATTCAGTCTCCTGTAATCTATACAGAGTCTATGTTTTCCAGAGGGTTTCCTTAAAAGTACAACACTGGAACTATACGCAAATTCACTGTGTGAAATAATTCCTTTCTTCAACAAATAGTCTATCTCTTCCTTCAAAGCTTTCTCCTTAGCAAAAGGAATCGAATAGGGTTTCATACATACAGGTGTGGGGTCTATCAGCTTCATATCATATTCCAATAGGTTTGTATGCCCTGGTCGGTCTGTTAACACCTCTGCATGATTATCTAGAACCTGTTGCACTCTCTCTTTCTGAGTTTTCGTTAAATGTGTACTGATTTTCACCTGTGCCGCTGTCTCACAGGGGTGTAATGGATATTCAAATGATGAAAGTGGTTCCTTTTTCATCTCCATGGCGATGGACAAGGTCAACAAGTGTGTCTCTTCCTGATTTTCTCTTTCCAAATATTTCTTCAGGAGATTCACATGATAGATTTTTTCTTTCCCCTTCTTATCTATCTTATAATTGGTTCTAGACACCTTCTCTAGAACTGTATATGGACCTTGCCATCCAATTTGTAACTTATTCTGACTACCGGGCAGAAGAAGCAGTACCTTCTCTCCCACAGCCAAATCTCTGTCTTTAGCTTTCCTGTTATAATAGGCAGCATGTTTCTTCCTGGCTTGTTTCAAATTTTCATTGGCAAGTTTCCAGCCAGTTTTTAAACGAGTGGTAAGCTCATTCACATATTGGTATGAGGATGTAATGTTTTCCTCTGCCTTTTCATCAGTCCACGTTCTTAACAGAGTTACATATGGACCTTTAATTTTGTGGACCTATTTGTCCATGCACCGGTATGGTCTCTTCCACTCGAAGCTCTATAGTGATGATTTTTCTTCCCAGAATTATCATGCACAAAACGACCGCTACCAATTCTTCTCTTGGGGCTGTCTCCCCACTTAAAATTCTGGATGAGAGATTTCCTCTCTACATCTTCTTCCTCCAGTTTGTTTAAGTCCGATTGAGGGATTTTCGGCTTATCCTGGGGTAAGACATCTTTTTGCACTCTCCGCATAGTGGCCATTGTAAAACAGTTAAGTGAAGCTTGTCCGTGAAAAGGGGCTTCCCATTCCCTTTGGTCCACTTTATCAAATTTATACTTCTTTTTATTATCAGGCCTAATTTTGCCCCGTGGCGTGTCCAGGTCCTGATCAATGTTCCCACTTGTGGATGTTCCCTCATGTGCTATGCTACACCTTTCTACAAAATTCTCAATGTCCCATCTTGCCTTGGGCCAATAATAATTGTGAGCCACCTTTTGGATGATGGTACCTATTTTTTCATGGTCCCCATCTGGTTTCACATGTAGGCTCCTTATTAAGTCTGCCCTATATCTTTTAGGAAGTACCAGCTGTCCCTGACCTTTGGATCTAGCTCCAGTCTTCCTATACATCAATTTGTTTTTCATGTAAAAATCTCCCTTGCCTGGAGTTGTATGACAAGTTGACAATTTCCTAAAACAAGGCTTGAGGGTCTTATCCCCAGCCTGTGCCTTCCTCATCTCTTCTGGAGTGGTATCTAACAGAATATCCTCCTCCTTTCTTGAGGTCGACCTGACCTGAAGGGTGGCCATAACTATAGGGTTCCTTCTGCAATGGTCAGTGTCATGATTGTTCATCTTACAACTTTTACACCACCTTTTCCCTTGGTTGAAAGATTTTCTTTCATCATATTTCCTTTCATCGAATTGTGGGGTTTTATTTTTATTGTCATACCGTGGCCTATCAAATTGGTGCTTACCTTTGTTTTGATCTCTAGGATCAAATTTATTAAAGTTCTGCGGTGCCCTAAAATTATCCACCTGTTTCTTTTTATTACCTGATACCTCTGCCTGAGCTGCTTGATACCTTTCAGCAACATTTAGCAACTCACCCAGCCTCTCTGCACCTTGTTCCATGAGAAACTTTCTCAGGTCTGGAGCCATGGACTCTCTTAATTGTTCTATAAGGACCATTTCCTTAAGATCTTGGGTTTTCCCCAGAGAAGTCCATTTCTCCAAGTATGTCTCTATTCGCGCAGAGAACTGGTGATAGGTTTCACCTGACAGTAGTTTAGCATTCCTAAATTTTTTCCTATAAAATTCTGCGTTCTTTTCATATCTTAACAAAAGAGCCTGCTTTAGCATGTCATAATTTTCCTGATCACCTCTGCTCATTTTGGCAAAAACTTCATAAGCTGCCCCACGAAGACCTTGAGATAACTTTAAGCTCCACCTTTCTCTCTCTAACCCATATGTGGTAGCCAATAGTTCATATCTATTTAGATAGCTCTCAATATCATCGTCTTTCTCAACAAAGTGATCTAAATGAAAATTCATAGCTGAGGTTGAGGCTCCCTGACTAGCAGTGGCATCAGAGGTAAAGGGACTGGCACCATTTTCAGGAGCATGGCCTTGAAACTCAAACTCCCTTAGTCGTAACTCATGTTCCCTTTTTAATCTCTTCTCCTCCTTTTCTGCTTCCCTCTCTGCAGTCAATCTTCTTTCTTCTGCTTCCCTTTCTGCAGCTAATTTCTTCTCTTCCCTTTCTGCAGCTAATTTCTTCTCTTCCCTTTCTGCAGCTAATTTCTTCTCTTCCCTTTCTGCAGCCTGTTTTCTTTCCTCGGCTTCCAATGCTTTAGCCTCTTTGTCAGCCTCAATCTGCAACCTCTGTCGTGTGGTGAGTCACTGGGGCAACTACTACAGTAGTTTTTGCCAGGAATAGTCTATGAGATATTAGATATAAGGTCTCTAGAAATTGGCTCGTTAAGAAAGAAAAAAGACCTATTCGAGATAGGGACAAGAAGACAGGAATGCGAATGCTTTCCACTAGACAGTGTTTTCTAATTAATTATGGAAAGAGTTCTGTTTCCCCACGACCTTAGCTTCTGCCCTTAGATCCCGTAAAGAAAAAGCCCCCAACCTCATCTGAGTAGAGAAAGGTTCCTATAGGTGAATATGTAACACCGACAGCACGAGTGATACATTAACAAACTCTTGATAATGATCAACCGATCGTTGGTTTTATTAATGAAATATCCACACATATGGGGTTAGTAATGGTTAGAACGTGATGATGGTGAAAGACGATTCACACAAAATACACAGATGAGATAATAAAATTACAGTTAATTAAGTAATAGTTAATTAAGAATGAACTGGTGTAAAGTGAAATGATGGTGTGATATGATACGTGTTACCAAAATGGTGAGTACTCTACACAGTCCATGTGTCTCTAAATGCTTCTCCTAGATATGAGGATTCACATGTATGCATAAAATGTCCCAAGTTGTTATACGTTATGTCGAATGGGGTATCTCTAAGCTGAGGACGTTCTGGTGAATACTGTTGTCGTACGGAGAACGCTGACGAGATATCTATGTATATTCCTTCACTGTTTGAGTATATCTCTGTAGTGTTGATCACCAGTTAATAGCTGTCATATGAACAAAAGGTCTGTTGTCTAATCTCCCGACGGTTTCTGGTCAGACTGGATATCTTCACGAAATGTTAGTGATATGTAGACTCATAATCTTGCGTATGTAGTCGTGATTCATATACTTTCGAGTCTGCTTCATAAAATGCGCTTAAGAGTGTGTTGCACGTGGTATAAATATGCGATTCCTCCTTTGAGCTCTTTTGCTTGACTTCAGATAATAATTATCTTTCGAGTGATTTGAATTTATGATGACTCTGTATTGAACTTGTGATAACGAGGTATTGAACTTGTGATAACTCTGTATTGAACTTGTGAGCAAGCAGTATATGGTAACGAAAAATGCTGCGTCCACCTTCTGACTTGTGGGTGAGACAATATTCCTTTTTAATTGAGGAATGAAAGATGTCCTATGGCGAATTCTGCTAGCCAAATGTCCGTTTTGATAACTTATTTCTGGTTAGACGTCAGACACGTTGCGTGTAGACTCAGACTTCTGATGAACTGAAGACACACAAAAGTCTTCGTAAGTTTTCACATTTAACATCACTGGTTGACTTTCATTTAAACTACTGCTCATTATTCATCTCTCTCTCTCTCTGAGTTCAATTCTAATGATGTTAAATATCTTGTGCATGAGAGTGTGTGCGCATGGGAGACTGTGATGATAATAAAGGTGAAATATGAACTATTAATTACCTCCTATCATCCTATCATCTCCTAGGAAAATCTTCTGATTTTATTAATCAGTTATGCCAAGAATTATTTGAAACTTTATCTTTCGCACATTTTAGCTGTGAGGTTAAAATAAGCAAAATTAAGAAAATGTATTAATAAGTATAAGATCTACTAACCTTCTTTTCCCTTCGCAAAATCCTTTAAGAACACAATTAATCACAGAACTGAATTATCATCCACTCTGAATAAACACGTGTATTAGGCTATGCGTTTTTGGGTTTAATCTCTTCCTCACAAGGTAAAAAAAACTGGACTGCCTCACTCTAGTAGATTATGCGGTATTATATATTTATGGAAGTCACCTCGCCAAGCTGGGCGTCCAATGTGGTAAACCAACGCTTGTCTGAACCGCGGTGAGACGTTTTCCCCTGGCCAATCTGGGCGTCCAATGTGGTGTCACAGAAATTACCGCATGCCCAGATGTTTGATTCGGATGACCATATGTGTTTCACCAGATCTATCACGATGCAATGTGGGCTTCAAACGATAATGTCGGGCATGTGGACTCAATCAAAGGATTTTTATTTCCCCCGATGAAAGAGCAAATGTGGTTCTCTAGATACCGGTCGCGAGTAATCACAACGATGAAATAGCAAATATGGATCGCAAATGTTGCATGAAAGAGCAAATGTCGGAGAAAATACAATACAAAAGATGAAGGAAAAGATAGAGCAATAAGGCCTTTGCGCTCGTTTATCACAATAGCCCCTCCTCAAGTGTGATGTCAATCGTACTCAGGAGAGCTAAGCCTTCTTGCTCGGGATTCCTTAATCCTTTTCCTCATCTTCGTTTTTCTCTTCGGTTTCCACCCTTTCCTCTACTTGTTTGTGCTCTCCGTCCTGCCTCATAGGATGACGGCTTAAAAAATCCGCTCCTGCGTTATGTTTTCCTTGGATATAGTCCACTTGGAACGTGTAAGGTTGTAGAACAAGCGACCACCTCATCAGTCTAGCATTCAAATTCTTTGAATTGGCGAGGAAGGTCAGAGGTTGGTGATCACTCTGGATTGTAAATTTCCTTCCGTACAGGTATGCTTGAAATTTTTGTATTCCCCAGACGAGGGACAAACATTCCTTTTCGATTGTGGAATAGTTTTGTTCTGCTCGGTTTAACTTCCAACTCGCATACGCGACCGGAAATAGATTTGGTGGGCTCCTGTCATCTGGCTGTAGTAATGTAGCCCCGATTCCAATGTTACTGGCATCCGTGCGCAAGATGAATTTTCTAGTTAAATCCGGAAGCCGTAAAATAGGTTTTGTGGTGAGTTTCTCTTTTAAGAGTGCATATGCATGTTCACATTCTGCTGACAATGTCACTTTATCTGGGTTTCCTTTCTTGGTTAGCGATGTAAGCGGTGCACAGAGGCTATTAAAATCCTTTATATATCTCTGGTAGAATCCACAGAGAGATACAAATGACCGGACATCCTTTTTAGTGGACGGTCTCGGTGCATTTCTCAGCTTCTCAACATTTTGAGTCTCGGGGAACATGGTCCCATGGGATATAGTATGTCCTAGGAACTCTAGCTGTTCACACCCAATTTGACATTTGGTTGGGCGGGCGGTTAGTCCCGCTTCTCTGAGTATGTTAAACAGCAAGGATAGCGCTGATATATGTTCTTCAAACGATTCAGTAGCTACTAGGATATCATCCATAAAATTGCTGATGGCGGAATGATTCAAAGGATCCAATAACTTTCGCATCATCCTTGTGAAGACACTAGGAACATTGTTCAGTCCAAATGGCATCACATTAAACTCGAAGTGTCCATCTGGAGTACTGAAGGCTAACAGGTTCCTCACCTCAGCTTTTACCGGTATTTGATAGTACCATTTACTGAGGTCGATCTTTGAAAAATAGCGAGCCCTGCTCAGCTTAGTAAATAGCTGATTCTGGTCCGGTAACGGTTCTGGCTGGAACTGTGTTAACGCATTCAGCTGTCGGTAGTCGATGCACAGGTGGTGTTCTCCACTGGGTTTGCGTAACAGCACCACTCCCGCACTGTAAGGGGACTCCGACTTCGAAATTATGCCTTCCTTAAGTAAGTAATCAATTTCTTGCTTTAATGCCGTCGCCTTGGCATACGGAATCGGATAGGTTCTCATTCGGACGGACGTAGGATCCGTGACTTCCATGTCAAACTCCATCAGGTTTGTCCGGCCCGGTTTGTCTGTCAGAGAGTCGGCGTGGTTTTCCATCAATCTCCTTACTTTTTCTTGCTGGGCTTCCGTTAAGGTGGAGCTTATTTTCACATCTAAATGTGATTCCTCTTGTATCACCGGGTACTCTACGGATGATAGTGGCTCTTCTTCCATTTGCATAGCAATGGCCATAGTCATGAGGTGCGCTGGTTCGGCAAGGGCTCGCTCGTAAAACTTCTTAAGCAGATTTAAGTGATAAATTTTCTGCTTTCCGTTCACGGCGATTTTATAGTTGGTGCGAGAAATCTTTTCCACCACTTTGTAGGGTCCCCTCCAGCAAATCTGCAATTTATTACTGCTACTTGGCAGAAGAAGTAGCACCTTCTCTCCTACTGCTAGTTCTCGGTTCTTCGCATTGCGATTGTAATATTTGGCATGTTTCCGCCTAGCCTCCCGTACTTTCGCTGTGGCTAATTCCCAGCCAGTCTTCAGGCGTTGTTTCAAGTCTGTGACGTACTGGAAGGCTGATGTGACAGTGTCGTCTGCCTTGGCATCTGTCCATGTTCTTAGTAATGCTTCTAATGGACCTTTAATAGGTCTTCCGAAGAGTAATGTGGCCGGAGGAACTCCAGTTGACGCATGCGGTACTTCCCTATAAGCAAATAGTGCAGCAGGAAGATACTGATCCCAAGTTTCTGGCTTCTCCTGTGCCAACTTCCAAAGAATAGAGGTGAGCGTCCCGTTAAACCGCTCTACTTGCCCGTTACTTTGAGGGTGATAGGGCGAAGTATGGATATGCCTAGTCTTGAATATTCTAAGCACCTCCTCTGTCAACTTGCCTCTAAATTGTGACCCGTTGTCTGTGAGAATTTCATGCGGGAAACCCAATCTAGTAAAGATATTCAGTAAAGCGTCAGCTACATGCACTGAGTCGCATGCTGGTATGGCTATGGCTTCGCCCCACATGGAACAGGTGTCCACTAAGGTAAGGATATGGGAGTTCCTCTTCTTAGTTCTCAACAGAGGTCCAATTATATCCACGGCCACTCTTTCAGATGGGATGCCCAAGATTGGCATCTCCCCAAGGGTCGCGGGTGTCGTCCAGTGTTTTGGTGCAACTTTCTGACACTGAGGACAAGACTTGACGAAACGTTCAATGTCGCCGGTGATCCCTGGCCAATAATAGTGGCAGGCGATCCTTTGAGTCGTGGCGCTCATTCCCATGTGTCCACTAAATGGGATAGAGTGGCCCATCTCAAGCACCTGGTTCCTATAGGTTGCAGGAACTACTAATTGGTTGTGTTCCTGTCCTTCATTTCCAGCTCGGCGATACATCAATCCATTTTTCATAAAGAAGTCTCCCTTGGTAGGTGGGTTGTGTGTCCTAGGTAATTTTTTAAAACAGGGCGCCAGTGTGGAATCTTCCATTTGGGCCCTCTTCAATTCCTCGGGGAGGATATTGGTAGGAGGTTCCTGCTCTGTGTCTTTTCTTGACTGTCCTCTAGTCTGTACGGCCGCCATGACTAGTGGTTGAGTAGGTTCTCCAAGGAACACATATCTACATCCCAAGATTAAAGAGTAGATTGGTTCTTCCATGATAGCTGCACGAATCTCTCCTGTCACATAACGAGATTCCACTCTGATAAGTGCAATTGGCAGTGTCATGGGTGCAACATCCTTCGTCGGACCTTGGATGTCGACACTCTCTTCTGTTATCTGGTCAGGGGTGACAAGAGATGCCCTGACCACCGCATCGAAAGCAAGTCCTGTGTCATAAAGGCACTCTACAGATTGTCCGTTTACGAGGACTGATTCGATGACGGGAGGATGAGAAACGTTTCCGGTCCTCTGCTCCTTCCGGGGTGACGATTTTGTCTGCAGACAGGCAGCATGTTGGGGAGGAGGTCTGCGCTTGCACTCATTAGTGTTGTGATTGTTCAAGCGACAGTACTTGCACCATTTATCTCCCTGTTTCTGGTGTGGCGCAGCATTTTTCTTGTTTTGCTCTTTGTAGTTATCTTGTTTTGCGTGCTGTTTATGCGAGATGTGTGGTCCTTTGCTTTGTTGGTCTGGTTGGGAGCGAGCAGGTTGCTTTGGCGCCTGATCCGAAAACTTCCTTCTGGCTCCTTGAGACTCCATGAGAGCATTTTGGAATCGCTCTGCCAGTGTAAGAATATTTTCTAACCGGTCAGCGCCGTTTTCAGTGAGAAATCTACGCATTTCCACCGACATAGACTCTTTTAGTTGCTCTATCACAATCAGCTCTTTCAACCCGTCATAGTTCTCGGTAAAGTTTCCCAGTGTACACCACTTCACTAAGTAGTCTTCAATACGGGCTGCGAACTGTGAGAAAGTCTCTCCGGCCTCCTTCCTAGAACCTCGAATTTTTTTTCGGTAAGCCTCTGAATGAAGCTCGTACCTCACCAAGAGAGCTTTTTTCAATGCCTGATAGTCATCTTGCTCTCCGGCTGGAAGTTTATTAAAAACTTCGTAGGCGGCTCCTCTTAGGCCCTGGGAAAGTTTCAAGTTCCACTTCCGTTCTTCAAGTCCAAACCCTGTTGCAAAGCGTTCGAAGCGGTCTAAAAAGGCGTCCATGGTATCGTTCCTTTCTGAAAAAGGTTCCATCGGAAAGTTCATGGCATTGGGTGGTGCAGGTTGCGAAGTAGGCACACCATCTGAGTGGGGTGAGTGCCCTCCATCAAAGTTGGAAGCCGCTGCACTTTTTGCCAGCTCTATCTGATTGGTCTGTCCCTGGATTTCCAGTTGCTTCATGTTAAGTGCATGCTCTGCTGCTTCTTTCCGCTCCGCTGCTTCTGCTGCGGCTTTCCGCTCCGTTGCTTCTGCTGCGGCTTTCTCTTTACGCTCCGCTGCTTCTGCTGCGGCTTTCTCCTTCTCCATTGCAAGTTTCTGCACTTCCATCTCTCTTGCATGGAGTTTATCAGTCTCCTCACTCACAAATTTCATCAGATCTTTTCCACTTAACCCGTATTCACGCCATGCCTCCATTAAACTAGTCCTAATTTTTGCGGCATCTGCCATGATATGCAGTATGGGTTCACGAAGGGAAAAATTGGCAGTGACCTCCAAGCAAATTGTCTAGACTCGCACAAGTAATTATCTCTTTAAAACCAGCTAGGTTTAAATTAGTAATCAAGTTCAAATAGTTCTTAAAAATCACTCACTCAGCGTATTCTGAAAAATTATATAACAGATTATCTCGAAGTTCTCTATGAAAAATTTGCTAAATATTTATGATAAAAATTTCTCCAGCAGTTACTGAAAAAAAATTTTCAGTTCCCTACAGTATCCTCTGTTCTCAAAAAGTGTTTATTCTGTCCGTTTGATACTCAATTTAAAAAGTATCACTCGTGCTTTAGAGATATAAATTATCCCCCCTATGAAATAGACAAATTATAGTAAGAGTCAGTCTAGAAGGTAATCCCTCAAAATGCCAACAAATTTTGCAATTATCGCAACTGTATAGCAGGGATGAAAATGTGATTTATCACACTTCTAAGTCCGGGTTCACTAATCCCAAGACGAGTCCACAATTGTCGTGTGGTGAGTCACTGGGGCAACTACTACAGTAGTTTTTGCCAGGAATAGTCTATGAGATATTAGATATAAGGTCTCTAGAAATTGGCTCGTTAAGAAAGAAAAAAGACCTATTCGAGATAGGGACAAGAAGACAGGAATGCGAATGCTTTCCACTAGACAGTGTTTTCTAATTAATTATGGAAAGAGTTCTGTTTCCCCACGACCTTAGCTTCTGCCCTTAGATCCCGTAAAGAAAAAGCCCCCAACCTCATCTGAGTAGAGAAAGGTTCCTATAGGTGAATATGTAACACCGACAGCACGAGTGATACATTAACAAACTCTTGATAATGATCAACCGATCGTTGGGTTTATTAATGAAATATCCACACATATGGGGTTAGTAATGGTTAGAACGTGATGATGGTGAAAGACGATTCACACAAAACACACAGATGAGATAATAAAATTACAGTTAATTAAGTAATAGTTAATTAAGAATGAACTGGTGTAAAGTGAAATGATGGTGTGATATGATACGTGTTACCAAAATGGTGAGTACTCTACACAGTCCATGTGTCTCTAAATGCTTCTCCTAGATATGAGGATTCACATGTATGCATAAAATGTCCCAAGTTGTTATACGTTATGTCGAATGGGGTATCTCTAAGCTGAGGACGTTCTGGTGAATACTGTTGTCGTACGGAGAACGCTGACGAGATATCTATGTATATTCCTTCACTGTTTGAGTATATCTCTGTAGTGTTGATCACCAGTTAATAGCTGTCATATGAACAAAAGGTCTGTTGTCTAATCTCCCGACGGTTTCTGGTCAGACTGGATATCTTCACGAAATGTTAGTGACATGTAGACTCATAATCTTGCGTATGTAGTCGTGATTCATATACTTTCGAGTCTGCTTCATAAAATGCGCTTAAGAGTGTGTTGCACGTGGTATAAATATGCGATTCCTCCTTTGAGCTCTTTTGCTTGACTTCAGATAATAATGATCTTTCGAGTGATTTGAATTTATGATGACTCTGTATTGAACTTGTGATAACGAGGTATTGAACTTGTGATAACTCTGTATTGAACTTGTGAGCAAGCAGTATATGGTGACGAAAAATGCTGCGCCCACCTTCTGACTTGTGGGTGAGACAATATTCCTTTTTAATTGAGGAATGAAAGATGTCCTATGGCGAATTCTGCTAGCCAAATGTCCGTTTTGATAACTTATTTCTGGTTAGACGTCAGACACGTTGCGTGTAGACTCAGACTTCTGATGAACTGAAGACACACAAAAGTCTTCGTAAGTTTTCACATTTAACATCACTGGTTGACTTTCATTTAAACTATTGCTCATTATTCATCTCTCTCTCTCTCTGAGTTCAATTCTAATGATGTTAAATATCGTGTGCATGAGAGTGTGTGCGCATGGGAGACTGTGATGATAATAAAGGTGAAATATGAACTATTAATTACCTCCTATCATCCTATCATCTCCTAGGAAAATCTTCTGATTTTATTAATCAGTTATGCCAAGAATTATTTGAAACTTTATCTTTCGCACATTTTAGCTGTGAGGTTAAAATAAACAAAATTAAGAAAATGTACTAATAAGTATAAGATCTACTAACCTTCTTTTCCCTTCGCAAAATCCTTTAAGAACACAATTAATCACAGAACTGAATTATCATCCACTCTGAATAAACACGTGTATTAGGCTATGCGTTTTTGGGTTTAATCTCTTCCTCACAAGGTAAAAAAAACTGGACTGCCTCACTCTAGTAGATTATGCGGTATTATATATTTCTGGAAGTCACCTCGCCAAGCTGGGCGTCCAATGTGGTAAACCAACGCTTGTCTGAACCGCGGTAAGACGTTTTCCCCTGGCCAATCTGGGCGTCCAATGTGGTGTCACAGAAATTACCGCATGCCCAGATGTTTGATTCGGATGACCATATGTGTTTCACCAGATCTATCACGATGCAATGTGGGCTTCAAACGATAATGTCGGGCATGTGGACTCAATCAAAGGATTTTTATTTCCCCCGATGAAAGAGCAAATGTGGTTCTCTAGATACCGGTCGCGAGTAATCACAACGATGAAATAGCAAATATGGATCGCAAATGTTGCATGAAAGAGCAAATGTCGGAGAAAATACAATACGAAAGATGAAGGAAAAGATAGAGCAATAAGGCCTTTGCGCTCGTTTATCACAACCTCTTAGCCTCAGCCTCTAACTTTCTTTCTGCCTCTTTTTCTAATCTTCTTTCTTCCCGTTCAATATTTGTCACATTCAGCAGTGACATAAGCAATCATAATTTGCCCGTCCATTCCTAACTCTTTCGCAGTCTGTACAGCAGCAGATCGAAATTTTGCCAAGTCGGCCATTGTCTAACATGCAAATGTAAACAATTCAATCTTTCAATAATTTTCTAAGGACACTGCAGGCACTGAGAGCTCAACCTTATTTATTTCCACCCAAGGATACCTTTTAATTCTTTATTATTCCCAATATATATAATAGGAGAAAGTTCAATATCCCGAGAGCGAGACCCCAATATATGTGGTAAAGTGGGATGATATAAATATTTATAGGGGACTTAGTGTACTGACTGAGATCAGCTGTGAAGGTATCTGTATCTAATAGGTGTAGTGTTTTACAGATAACCTTACTTGCTACCACATTATACCTCAGTCAGAATTATTCTGGAATATTGTGATGACTACGTTAAATGTCTAGGGTATGTATATGATGAAGTGTAAGTCACAACAACAACAGACAGATAAACAATTTAATTTCTTCCACCACACTTGACAACACTGTGACACTCACACACATTTAACATTCTATAAGACTATCTTAAATGAGTCACTGGTAAATTTTCAAATATCAATATGTATTAATTACTTTCTTTAATATATATGTCCTGATTCAACTACAAAGTGAACCAGGAATCACAATCAAGTGTAATTACAATTTATATGTACAGAATTTATCAATATGAACCTTGTAGTGACATATTTTATTAATATTATCCTATGTGTGTCAGTTGTGTAGTAGTAATATGAGGTAGTACTGGTTTTGTTTTTTCAAGCTATGTTGTTATTTGTCATCTTGACTTCAAGTGTTTGTTTATCTTGTAAATAGTATGGGGAAAAGTTCACAGTTCCTATCATTTTAAACACTGTATTTTCCCTCTGTTTTATTATAAAGTCAGATTTTGAGGGGGGCATAATGTTGAGCTCCTCTGGCCACAGACGCTTATCTTTCATGATGGCGGCAGGAAAAGACTCCTCTGCTCGATAGCCTCCCTGTGTTCTGGAGACACCTCACTGGTCACTATCTGGACCCAGGAGTATGCTGTCAGCCTCTAGGTTCAGCAAAGCTCAGACCAGGTGCTGCTCAATAACTTTAGGACCACGGTCCCTGAAACAAGAAGGTTGTACCTCCTACTTCATAACTAATTTATAATCTATTTACAGACTGAACACAATACATAACAAACACTGAGTTCAGAGCGGTAGGCCAACTGTCAGCTTCATCTGAAATAATTTACACCAGTATATTCCTCCCTAATGGTTACTACGCCTCTGCAATTCCAGCATTATTTCTTTCTAGTCAATAAGATAGGTGTCAGTGTACTGTTTGGCAATTCCATGCAGTTTTACTTTCCTCCGACACCTTCTGTTCAGGTTGGAGCACTATATAGGCTTTGCCTCATGTTCGCTACTGAACCACACATATATACAGACATAAATTATCAATTTACATTCAATTTTCATTAAAAAGATATCAAATATTTCAAGCTTACCACAATTCATGGAATAATACACAGTTACGTTGACTGGCAATGAATATAGCACAATTTCGATCTGCCGATGTCCCAGGCTTTTATTTAGAAAAATATGCACTGGCGCTCAACGCACTGGTTCTTTAGTAAGTTTATTTGAAAATGTGGTGCTGACCTGACGCCTCTGATTGACTATATTGGCAGGTCTAACCAATCGTGCCATGTTTACACAGCTTTTCAAAAAAAAAAAGTACTCCTACTTACGTTTCCCTAACAACCAAGAATCAATATTTATAGCCCGACTAATCGTGTTTAGCCTTACATTTACTTTCCGCCAATCAAATAGGAGGTAACATGGGGACCTATTTCCCGTACAATGGTGGTGTGAAAATCTGCCACTGAGCGATTCTGATTTTGGTGTTGTCTGACATCCCTCACTATTTCTTTTGGCTATAATCTGTTAATTCCTAGACTATTTGCGTAACGTTTAACATATTCTTTGTCAGCAAGTCCTAAGGAACCCAAATATATATATTTAAGGGGGCTAAGTGGCTGCGTTCAAAATATGCATTTTCTTCTACCTCCTGTTCACTTCGAATACGATGTGGTGTCTGGGTACTGTAATGTTTTCAAACGTAAACCAGTATAATGTCATGTTTCCTAATAAGCGTTTTGTGAGTTTTTAAAAACTAACTCTCGTATGCGTAGTGTTTTTTATCACTGTCGATTTGAAAAAAGCTAGTGCTTGTGGCCTTACACGCGTGATGGTAGTAATTGTGTATCGCGAGACTGTGGTAGTATTGCCTGCGTTCCGGCTTTCAGCCCCTCCCTTTCTTTCTATCCTTAGTCCATCTGTCTTTCGTTTTTGGTAACATAGTGTATAAAATGACATGAATGGAATTTTAAATCTAGGTCAGCTTGCGTATCTCAAGGTTTTTCTTAGAAAGGCAGTACACGTTTTATCGTAGAAAGCGGGTATTGAAGCAGTAGGCTTTTACTATCAACGTGAAACGTTACAATTTGCAGACGAAGTAGAAAACAAGGGGGATTTCGAGTACAGTCATTGTGACAGCACTGTTCTTTACCATTCTTCTTTCCTTTTATTGAAGTCATTTGTTAGGCTTTACATTTATTTTTTTTTAAATTTATATATGTGGATTAGAATTTCTCACGACACCAATGCAAAACATTATTCGATCCAACCACAGTTTCCACTTTAAGCTGTGGGCATCCTCTCCCCGCTCTTCCTGCGTCAGTCGCGCATGATGGAAGAGGTGCTCTTGTCTTCAATAGAGGTCTAGTAGATGGTACTCGCGGTATCAATTCTTTTCGATTCGGGGTGCACTAGCATTGGAGTGAGGCAGTCACTCATAAATCCTTCTCGAGCCACAGGCAATGTAGTCAAATGCGTAACATTTGGTGGCACATTGGAGAAGTACTCTACTGCCATTATCAATATTGCTACTCCTTTCTTTACAGGAGATGTGCAAGCATGTCTTCTGCCGAATCCGATCGCTGATCTCATCATCGTTCGCATTCATGGAGGGAAAGAATGCACTACACAACAAATTTCTGATTGGGAAAATGATAATATGCAATCTGCTAATGCAGTAGTCACTAGGGCTCAAGCCCTTAACATCCCTCAATCTTCACCTTCTGAAGATAATGATGCGCAGATCCAAGATGATCCCTTGGAGATTTCCAATGACTCCTTTATAAAACAGCAGAAAGATGATCCTACTCTAAAGAAATTCTTTACTCTGGCAACAAAAGGTGATCCGAATAAAGACACAAATCGTAAATCTTGGATTACGATGAAGAATGGCGTACTTGTGCGTAAGGTACAAGACTCCGCTAAGTCCGCTCATTCTCAAATTCTAGTACCCAAAAATATGAGAGTGAAAATCTTACAGCACGCTCATGATTCTCAGTGTGCTGGGCATATGGGTTTTTCCCGTACTAAATCTAGAGTTCTGCTGTCTTTCTTTTGGCCTTTTGTGAACAAGGACATACGAATCTATTGTCGATCTTGTAAGGTATGTCAAGAAGTTAAATCCAAAGGTCCACGCCATGCTGCACCTATTCAGGCTGCAGATATTCCAATTCGACCATTTCAAAAGATGACGATAGACATCATCGGTCCATTTAAGACAAAGTCTGCTAGAGGACACCAATTTATCTTGACGTGTGTTGATATGTGCAAACGTTGGCCAGAGGCTATTCCTCTGAAGAGCATAACTACTGCTGATGTCGCAGATGCTCTTTGGCTAATATTTTCTCGTCTGGGATTTCCAGCAGAAATATTATCGGACCATGGTACCCAACTCATATCGGATACTATGTCTCAAGTAATGTCGACTCTTAAGATAGAGAGATCTTTAAGTAGTATTTATCATCCTATGTCTAATGGGATGGTAGAACGTCTGAATAGGACTCCCAAAAACCTATTAGGTAAGATAACTCAAGATCATCCTCAGGATTGGGACAGAGTTTTACCCGCGGCTCTCTTTGCATATAGAGAGGTCGCCAACGAACATACAGAATTTTCTCCCTTTGAACTTGTCTTTGGCGCGAAACCGCGAGGTCCTATGTCCTTACTTCATGATCTCATAACTGCTGATAATATTGTCGATGACATAAAATCCTCTTACGAATATGTCATTGCGCTTAGACACAAGATTATTGAAGCATGCAAATTGGCAACTGCTTCTTCTGAATTTGCGAAACAGAAGGCAAGGCAATTTGCCAATAAGACCAGATGCTTGCGACAACTTTGTCCAGGTGACAAAGCATTGGTCTTGCTACCTTGTAGGGAAAACAGACTTCTTATTTCTTGGAAAGGTCCATATGATGTAATATCAAAAGTTTCCGATGTCGACTATATTGTCGATATTGATGGGAAGCATAAAACCTTCCACATCAACATGCTCACGGAATTCCATGAACGTCCGGACTATTTACAACCTGTTTTCCAGGCAACGGACGATTCTCCAGTCCCACATGGACATTACTCATCACTGTCAGTAATACAGGATGAGGAAACGAGTTTCTCGGATGTGAATCTCCCTTTTCCAATGATTCCGCTTCACTCTAATGAATCATGGAAAGATGTTGCGATTTCTCCCGAATTATCTCCAGGAGAACAGAAACAAGTTTCTACTATGTTACAACAATTTCAGGATGTCCTTACTGACATTCCTGGTCGTACTAATGTCATTGAACATGGCATTATTCTTACTGACCATAATCCTATAAGAGTCAGACCGTATCCTATCCCAATACATTTTCAATCACAGGTAGAGAAAGAGTTGGATGAAATCATAGAGTTGGAAATAATTGAACCATCCACATCAGCATATTCTTCGTCGATGGTTATTGTACGAAAAAAAGACAATAACATACGTCTTTGCGTTGATTATCGCAAGTTAAACCAAGTGACGAAATTTGATGCTGAACCTATGCCTTTACTAGAAGAGCTACTTACTAGACTATCGAAATCTCATTTCTTCACTAAACTTGATTTGTCTAAGGGATATTGGCAAGTTCCTCTATCCGAACACGCCAAACCGTTTACTGCTTTTTCGACACCTAGGGGTCTATTCCAATGGAATTTCATGCCTTTCGGCCTTATGAACGCTCCTGCAACATTCGTACGCATGATGCGTCGAATCCTATCTCATCGCTCAGATGTCATTGCATATCTTGATGACATCTGTCTTTTCAGTGATACTTGGGAAGATCACTATAACGGGTTAAATGAACTATTGTCTATCTTACGCGAGCATAACCTGACAGCGAAACCATCTAAAGCCTGTATTGGTTTTAGCGAAATATCTTTCTTCGGTCACCGTGTTGGTCATGGTTTCCTAAAAACAGAAGACCATAATACAAGTAAGATACTTAACATTTCTATTCCTAAGACTAAAAAGCAAGTGCGAAGTCTCTTAGGTCTAATACAATTTTATGGACGATTCATTCCGAATCTGTCCTCCATTATGTCACCTCTTTCTTCCTTGCTAAAGAAAGGGTCTCCTAATATAGTCCATTGGACTCAAGAATGTCAATCCTCTTTGGATAAGGTTAAAACTATGTTTTCTACTTCACCTATCTTGGTGTTACCTACTAAGGATAAGACATTTATTCTTCGTAGTGACGCTTCATCCACAGGGATTGGAGCAGCACTAATGCAAGAGTACTCTGGAACTCTTCATCCTGTGATGTATATTTCTCGAAAACTAAATGCCGCGGAGAAGAATTACTCGGTCCTAGACCGCGAATTATTGGCTATGGTTTGGTCAATCCTTAAACTTCAAAGATTTCTTCTTGGCGCGCATTTCATTGTGGAAACTGACCAGAAAGCTCTTACTGCTATTCAGAGTAAGAATCTGAAGAGCGCGAGATCAACGCGATACGCGATTGCTCTTCAGCCTTTTCATTTTTCGGTGCGAGCTATCCGTGGGTCAGAAAATGTGATGGCAGACATTTTGTCTAGATGCCCACATGATTCCACCTAACTGTTAGATCCTGAGATTTCTAACATGTCTAACTCTACTACATTTTTTCTATACTAAAATGTGTACACATATGTAATATATCATATATATTGATTGTATCACTACTTAGCGGTTCATTGATGTATATTCACCGCTGATCTTTTGATGTTCTTCTTCTTTGGTAATCATGATTTTAATATACCTAAGATGAAAGATTTTTGGATAAATTATTGTAGAAATTTTGGCATTGACAGTATTGTAGTATGCGTTGGTGACACCTCTCTAGAAATATTTATACTCAGAGAAAAACTTTCTCTGGTTCCTGAGATATATTCTCACTTGTCGTACCATAGAACGACTTAGCCTTACATTAGGCGTTACATTTGTTTGGAATGCTTATCATCTGCACATTGTTATTCGTGCGTTGTGAGCCTATTGTATGTTGCTCCTGGATGTATTTAAAAAAAATGTACCATTTTTTTCCCGGGGGGTGTGGTAATCTGTTGCGCACATATTTTTGGACGCACAGATTACAAAATTACGATACGTCTATTTAATATGGAAAATATATAGTTGTATTTATTTGTGTACGAAAATGCTTCCCTTGGTAAAGCTAGATAATCCATTATTGATTTATACGTTTGATTATATGGATGATCTCTCTTGATATTGATTCGGCGTATGAATAATTGAATTCATGTCAGTTCTCGCTTGTTAGGGCCGGAAAATAGATTAATTTTGCTTAGAATGTTTATGGCCTGAATTCATATGTATTACTTGTCCCGTGCAAGAAGATTCAGTTTTATATTGTATATCTTTGTATGTTTAGGTCGGACTATATTCTTTGTGCCGGAATCTGGCGCAGGTATTCGTAGTCCTACTGGGTTGTAGAGAGTTCCGAAGTAGCCGCCGATAATGGCTGTGTGATTTTCTAGGGCTGGTCCTGTTATGATTAAAAAGTGATTTGTGGATGATTTTTCCATAAGGAGGGAATGTCTCTGCGAGAGTATTGTGTCAGAGCTTCTTCTCATGTACTTTATTATGTTTAAATTCGGACTCCAGGTAAAGCCAGACCCTCTTTTCTTTGATGACCTTCATTTGGTTAGGTTTAGATGACAACCTAGTTTGAACGTCGTTGGTCGTCCATATGCACAGTTGAAGATGACAGGTTCCACTAGTATTCCTATCTACATGAGACAATCTTATGAATATGGAGCTGGGTGGAAAACTCTATGAAGTTTATATATATTCAAATGTTGAATTAACTTTGGCTTTATTATTATCCTTCTGTTGGGCGAGTGAGCAAAACTCAAAGAAGGTGGCCATCTTTGAAGTACTGTCATTATGGTGCATCACTGGCCTGAGAACAGAATCTAACTCTTATTATCAGACAGTGGATCGGAGATCTTACTATCAAGGAACTCCGTTATTATGAAATAACATTATTATTGTCAAGAAAAGGTTCTAGCAACGAACCGCTATTACTATTCATGTATGTACATTTACTGAGTTTGCGACGACAGACAACTAGAACGTCTGCCGACTGTCGTCCCATAATATATATGCATATGCTGCCTGAATACATTACTGATGTTGCTACTCAATTATGCAATATGATGATGTCCTGTCAACCATGTACTGTCATATGCAGATGTTCACGTCAAGTGTGTGTGTCCTTAATAAAAGGTGAGAAAAACGTCAGCTGTAGTTCCAGCCATCATTGACTCGTATAAGAGTGTGTGAGTGCAGTATTATCTAGTGTCAACTACATAGAACAGTACACCATTCGCGTTGCTTCCACTCTCACACTACATCTACATGACCAGTAAATACAGTGCTGCGCAAGGTTGGGTAGTTGATCAAGTTCCCACGTAGATTACATCTTTCAATCATACAGTGGTAACGCAGATGTCGTGCTCCTCCTGGAGCCTCAAGGGAAACCGGTTCCAGTAATGACAAGTGCTGTCCGAAACATGGAAGTCTCTCATCGGGTCCTTCACCGTGTAGTACAATAGATCCCTATCTATTACCACTATCTTTACAGTGGTGTGGTATCTTTACAGATGGTTTTATGCAAGAAGTCACTTGGCAGCTTTTAAGTCTGACTTAGCTGCATTTAGCAGGCTCTGCTCCCGCTGGGTTTTTGGGTTCTGTGCGGATAGGTCACTGGAGTTCTCACGTCTCTGATCAAGATCAAAGGCACAGCACATTCCAAGTAAGATCAGGGAGTAACTGCAAATCTGGCCGCGCGTCTCTAAGACATACTGATGATGGTGTCTAGTTCTAAGTCAGTCCACTTATACCCTCACTTTGTTCTAGAGATTAGTACCCTCACCGGTACCACCAAGAAGCTAATCTTGGCTCACAGACTGTTTGCTCAGAGAAGTAGGTTTTAGGCACCGGCAGAGTCCTTTTTTCACGTGTCTGGGGTGTTGTTATTTTAACAATAGACTCCCTCCATGACTCCCTGTTTTAGTTTCCTCAGATTCCGGTTCTTTATTAAAATGGTTTCCTGGGCTCTTTAAGTCCTTCAAGATGTTCCACAAAGTCCGGTCTGATAAATATGAAATCTGATTCTAGTCTTTACTTTGGCAAGGTCTAGTTGTTGTGGCAAGCGATTAAAACAGTGAACTAGACTTGCAAAAAATGTCAGATTATATTCACTGTCTTCCCCCACATTTGTTTGTTACGATGCTAGCTGGGCTCCAATCGTTTCAAACATGCGTGTTTTGTGGGGTAATTTCAAAATTCTTTCCGCCTGAAATAATATGAGTGATGCAAAAGGTCACGTCTCCCATATATGGAATGAAAACATCATATCCTCTGTCGGCAATGTTTACAAATAACTTATTATTACTTTAATATAAAGTAATGTCTTTGTAACAAGGTGTGCCGGAAACGATGATGTCATGCATGTATGTCCAAAATGTGTCACACAGACGAGTAATCTCGTTATTTGTCGCTTGAGCACAAAAAATCCGTCTCTTTACCATCTTGGCAAAGAACGAACCCTGACCTTATCAACGATTAAACAAATGCGTTGGGCGATTTTAATGCTACTCCGTAGCCTGATGTCGGGCACACCCGAAATTAACCAACATGGTTGTCGATTAATATTATAGCATCCGTTCCTTCCCCAGCAGGGAGGGACGGGTAATCAAACAGACATGACGACTTAACACTGAGAGGAGTGTAATAATGTTTGTAAATACAAAATATCTGCTACATAACAGAGAAATAAAGCAATGCCGACCATGGAACAGCACGTAAATAGTCAGTACAACAAATGTCCAGGATACGGCCGTAGTGAAGCAGAGATCGACCCAAAAATAAAAACAATAGGCAGTTTGGATGATGATGTTAAGTTACTTCTGATCAAATTGACGATTACAACAGCGTATGACAGACAGATAGTTGATGGTTTGACGTCTTGTGAACATACTTCACGCCGACAGTAGGGAACAGTTATGTAAAGTTTATTTACATAAAGATCAGCAACAGCTGAAATAGAACAATGAATCCTAAGATCCCAATTGAGATTATAGCATAAATTATACCTAATCTACCAAATGGTTGTTTAATAGTAAAGTTACCTAAAATATGAGAAACAATTCCAAATCCCGGTAAAATTAAAATATAAACTTCTCCCAACCATCCACCTGAGGCTGATAACCTTTATATAGCAAAATTTCCATAGGCAAACTCTAAAAACTCGTCCTTACTCATTCTCCATATATTCTTTATTCACTGTCACTGCTTCTGTATTTGCTTATGTCTCTAGTAGTCAAGGTGGTTATGACTTGAGAACCAATGAGGTCATTTAAAGCTTCTTGTCATAACATTTATCTTAGTACTCGCTGTTCCTAATTCTGTTCTACTTTGTCTCTGCTGTACTTCTATCTTCTTGAAGTTTCGAGTCTTAGTGTGACTACTTGGTGTATCTTAAGAAAGACTAGTCTACTACCAGGGATGACTATTTCTACCAAATGTCTGTTTGTTTCACATTTCTCATGGCTAGCTACTGCCTAATTTTCTGCTCATTATTTTAAACAGTTTATCTAGTTGTCTAGACTTGACATACCTGGTCGTCTTGTCATCTTGAACATATTTCATAAATCTTTGAGTAGGGAACACTGTCCCTGGTCTTCAGAAATACTCATGAGAACAAACTGACATGTGTGAATATGACATGTGGGCTGTCGAGCGTCAACGTGAGTATTATTATTAAGAGAAGACTTCTCTTTGAACACAGAAGCAAGCCAGACTGATGGCCTTCTCACGTGATGGTAACTCACGACCGTGCCCGGCAACTATAAAACAAATACTGTCTTACACACTTTTCAGAGAACCCATATTTCTCAACTTACGCTTAACGCGTCTAGATCTGCACTGCCCAAACCTAGAACCTCGATTTACCATTACAATTATTTACGAAGTTTCTAGATCAGACTTTCTCACGCACAGTTCACTCAAAAAAACCACTTTCCCGTGCGAGTTAATTTCTCTTCAGCAAAACTGAAACTTCTTCTTCTTCCGGTCTCTATTGCTGCGTCTTGAGGTCCCAAACTGAAACAAAAAAAAACTGAGCACTTTTTCCTCAAGTCGCGTAATTATAGATTATCCCCATTTGCTTCCAAATTAACAAGTTACAGTTTTATCGTCCTCTAACACAAACTCCAAGTACGCTAAACCAACTTATGCAAATTTATGAAACTGGAATTTCTGACACACAGCTCCGTATTAACTAAAAACAACGACTTTTTCTCAAAGGCCGAAGTTAAAGACTTATCACCCTTTGCAGAGGCAATAATGGTCAGGGCTTGAGCATTTATAATGCTCCTAGCAAACCCAACGGCCTAATATCCGGCTTTTGGCTAGGATCATGTGTCTACACACAGGGACCAGTAGTGACATTTATGTCATGAGGTCCTCTGTGTGAAAACACGGAAGACCACTACAATGACACATGGTGTCATTGGGTCTTCTTGATTTGTCTAGAGTGAATTTTTTTGTTTTGGTGAGTTTTTTTTACTCTATTCAGCTGCTCATTGTTTTTTTTTCTTTTTTAAAACATTTTTATACTTATATTCATGCTGTTATTGTCAATGTTTTAATGCATATGTCTTTGTAAATTTCCACGGAATGTGAATAAAAACATAAAAATAAATATTCATGAGGTGTCAGACAAGGTTGTGTGCTGTACCCATGCCTATTTAATCTATACACCGAAATAACTTTCAAACAGCTAACATATTTTGGCCATATGAAAAGACACAACACCTGGCTAACGACCATAATGGAATGCCGAGCTGTAAGCAAACGTGCAAGACGAAGGCAGTGCTATAATTTGGAAAATAACATCAAGAGATGGACAGGAAAGAACTATCAAGGCAAGAGACGGAAGACGCTGCAGATCCATTGCTGCTGACCTTCGTTTGGAGATGGCAGCAGGTGATGATAATGATGATAAAAGACCAGTAGTGTCTCTGACAGTGTTAAAACGCTGCATGATGGGAGATAACAAAAACTATGAGCAAGTTAGTGTTGTCAAGGGAAGTAAAAAATGAAATTTTAATTAACCAAGGGAAAATACAAGCAATTAATTTTTATTTTATTTTTATAGTGTAATTTTGTAAAAGTTACCTTTGGGTTTGTAATAATTAATTGTATTTAAGTAAAGCACAAACATTATGCACAACGTGAAAAGATAAAAAAAAATATTTAGCTTCTTTTAACAAAAGTAAGTGAAATTTCTAGCTAGTTAAATTTTTTCAGCCAGTCTAGTGTTTGAGTATTAGAACTAGTCTTTCAGTTTATAATCTAATTGAGTGATGCATGAACAAGAAATCGGTTATAATACATCCCTGCCTAACAGATCTTGTGTTAGCTTGAAAGCCCGTGTAAATGAATGATTTACAACAAAAAATTAAAAAATTTGCAGCTGAACAAATAAATAAATATATATATATATATATTTATAAAATAGAGTGCGTGTTGGAGTCGTATTTCAACATGTTATTAAGTTTGAAGGTGTTGACGATGATGGGTGAAATTGCCAGTTCGTGCTATTAACGCGAATTCTAATTCAAACTTCAAGTATGTCAATTCTGAACTTTGCAAACTGAAGTATACTGCCAAGGCGGGTCATAAAGTTCAACGAATTTATTCACATACACGATTCACAGTTATGAACATGGTATTCAATAGCAGACTAGACGTTTGATACATAAAAGAAAAAAAAAAAAAATAGGATGATGCAAATCTGGCATAATGTTCCTAATGGCAATATACGTCTTTCCAGTCAGTTCCATTATCAATATACTTCGTTGCTAAACTAGAGTTCATACAATTAATCTGTCTTTATGATAGTTTCAAAGGCATCGGCCGTTGACCTTCTCCAAGGACATCGGTCATCATATACATCTTTAATAATACTCGAACATGCATCCATAAATACTGTCCTACTCAATTGACTCTTTCAATAAAATGCTCTGACAGTTGATTAATCATCAGATTCAAACATTTCTTCATCAAGATAAATACAGGTTAGATACTATCCTTGGCTAACCTCTCCATACGTTCCAAGACGAGGATGTCGGCACTTCATAATACATTTTTTTAAGATCCATCTTTATCATACTTTCGCTCGTAGAATTATCACTACGTTTCATAAGTAAAGCTAACAGCTCAGCTGATCCATTCATGAAATACTGACGTGTGGATTCCAGCTAGATGCCAGCAAGAGTGGAGACATCACTAAATTCATATATAATATATCTTATTAATCTCTGGGTGCGAGACTTACGTATACCACATTGACATGGGCTTCTGATAAGAAGGCCAGTCCTCCATTATCGAAATAATTCCCACTGATAAGGGACACAATAATATAAATACGGACCATCAGTCCGGCTTGACCCTTCAAGATCCTCTGACGTCATATCTCGATCTTCGAAACCCGTGCGCCATGAGTCTCTCATACACTACATAGTGCACACACGTGCGTGATAAATCATACGCACAAATAATATTCCTATCATAAGAATGGTGCGTAATCTTTTAACACAGGCAGGACTTAAAACTGCCATCTATGTAAAAGTACGCAACAGTATCCTTATAAAAAAAAGTTAATTATATTAATCTTTTTTTTCTAAGTAATTCGGAGAGGTGAGTCAAACTACATCGATATCTAGAAAAATAATTCATAGTTAAAATATTATACCATAAAAAGAAAATGAATATTAAATAGAAATCAAGACAACTAAACCATAGCATGCATTAAAGCATACATCCACAATCGACCTACTTTGGTACGATGTGGTGAAATTCAATGAAAAAAATTCAAAGAAAGTTGGAAATCAGAACCAAAAGAATGGCAAAACATCCAACTAAGTTTCCAAAAGAAAACAAAATAAAACTAAGACATGATTTCAAATGAAAAAAAGAAAAACAATGATGATGTGTAACAAATGACAAGTGAATTATAAACCGAAAAAATGAAATTAAAACACGCAAAGTGAATAAACAATGCATAATTCAACACGCTAAGAGAACAACACACTTAATGTTTCTAAAATTACTAAGGTGAACTAATCATCTATAAATATTAAGATCATGTACCATGAGTGGTAGATATAAGTATGAGGAGACACATATAAACTATTAGTGAATGTGAACTATACCACTACTTGAGAACTTAAATTGATTCTAACTAATCAATAAATTTCTTAATTAACAACAATCACTAATTACTCATTCATTTAATTGCTAACAGTCTTACTAAGTGTTCCTGTTATATTAAAAATCGTTAATAAAATATGAGAATCTGTTCATTTATTTTCCATGCACGATGAAAAAATATTTATTTAACACATTACGTAGTCCAGTATGTTCATTATGAATATTGACTATATCTGTATACGACAGACAACAGTGTTCCCGTACCAAGAAAATTGCAAGATCTAAAAAGTCATGTTTCCATGCAAACAATTAGTCTATCTTGATAGTAATGTCGGTACGAATAATCCTGATCCATACGAAGTCTGTATAGAGTTTAGGTAAAGAACATAGTTCCATGATCATCATATTCCAATTGAACGATTCTCTGTAGAGACGTTTACATTTCTGGAAGTTGTTCTGGTTCGACAGGTTCGCTCGGACAGCGTGACAAACAGTCCGCAAACACGTTTTTAACTCCAGGTATTGAACGAATTTCGAAGCTGTAAGGTTGTAAGGCTATAGCGTACCTTGCTGACTTTGAAGATTTAACGTCTTTCGTATTAAGAGCTTTGAGAGCCTTTTGGTCACTTTCAACAATGAAATGTGAGCCTAACAGATATCGTTCCAGTTTTGTAATAGACCAGACTAATGCAAGGAGCTCCCTGTCCAGAACTGAATATTTCTGTTCGGTGGTCGTCAATTTTCTCGAAACGTACATCACGGGGTGCAAGGTGCCAGAATATTCTTGCATCAAAACGCCGGCGATCCCGTATGATGACGCGTCACTACGAAGAATAAAAATAAGATTTTTGTTAGGCAACCTTAAAACTGGAGCTTGTGAAAAAAATCTTTTAATTTCATCTAACGCGATTTGATGCTCGTTAGACCTCTTAATTACGTTAGCTGTCCCTTTTCTCAACAAAGAAGAAAAAGGAGCAGTTATAGTAGACAAATGAGGGATAAACTTAGCATAGAACTGTATTAGTCCCAAAAGAGATCTAACTTGTTTTTTTGTCTTAGGTGCTGTGATGTTTAAAATTTTAGAGACATTACTGTCCTCTGTATACAGCATGCCATGACCAATACGGTGACCCAGAAAGGAAATGTCGTGAAAACCGACAAATGCCTTTGATGGCTTCGCTGTTAGAGTATAATCACGTAATGTAGACAGTAAAGAATTTAATCCCTGAATATGCTCATCCCATGAGTCGCTAAAGAGACAGATGTCATCAATGTAAGTAATGACATCGGGACGATGAGAAAGCACGCGACGCATCATGCGTACAAAGGTAGCAGGTGCGTTTACTAAACCAAATGGCATAAAATTCCATTGGAATAGACCACGTGGTGTCGAGAAAGCGGTGAGTGGTTTTGCTTTAGGTGTGAGTGGCACTTGCCAGTATCCCTTAGAAAGGTCAAAATTAGAGAAGAAGGTAGAATGTGCTAATTTGACCAATAAGTCTTCCAAGAGGGGCAAAGGTTCGGCATCGAATTTTGTCACTTTGTTTAATTTTCTGTAATCTACGCAAAGACGAATATTGTTGTCTTTCTTTCTAATGATCACCATAGATGATGAGTATGGTGATGAAGATGGTTCAATTATATTTAATCGAAGCATCTCATCCAATTCCTTATCAACCTTATCACGAAAGTGTAAAGGGATAGGGTATGGAAGGACTCGAATAGGTGTATCGTCAGTCAAAAGAATATCATGTTGGATAACTGACGTATGACCTGGGATGTCAGTGAGAACATCCTCATACGAGTGCAGAATTGAAGAGACTTGCTGACGTTGATCAGCAGAGAGAGTAGAAGAAATAGTGACGTCATTCCAATTCTCAGTGGAATGAAGCGGTACAACTGGTATAGGCAATTGTACATCATCAAAAGAAGATTCTTCTTCTTGAATAACCGATAAATTAGAGTAGTGTTGAATAGGAGGGGTGGGATCGTCAGTTGCTTGGAACACTGACTGTAGATAATCAGGACGTGAGTAATACTCCTTCAACATGTTAATGTGGAAGGTTTTATGTTTGCCATTAATATCCACGATGTAGTCAACATCGGATATTCTCGAGATGATCCTAAAAGGACCTCTCCAAGTAATTAGAAGACGATTGTTATGAGAAGGTAATAGAACAAATGCTTCGTCACCAGGAAGAAGCTGGCGAAGACGTCTATACTTGTTTGCAAATAGACGAGCTTTTTCTTTGGCCTGTTCTGATGATGCAGTAGCTAATCTACAAGCATCTATGATTCTCTTTCTCAACGAGATAACATACTCATAAGAGGATTGAGTTTCCTCTTCCATATTTTCTTCAACCAGTAAGTCGTGAATTAACGACATTGGTCCGCGTGGTTGCATGCCAAAAACAAGTTGGAATGGAGAAAAACCAGTGGCTTGATTTTGTACCTCGCGATAAGCAAAAAGAGCAGCTGGCAGGACTCGGTCCCAATCCTGAGGGTGATCTTGAGTTATCTTACCCAACAACTGCTTGAGTGTCCTATTCAGACGCTCAATTAACCCATTGGACATCGCATGATAGATCGAACTGAGAGATCTATCTATTCCTAACGTCTTCATAACCTGAGACATGGATTCGGAAATAAACTGGACACCATGATCGGATAATATCTTACGCGGAAAACCAATGCGTGAAAAGATCAACATCAACGCCTCTGCTACACTAGCCGATGAAGTGTTTTTCAGAGGTATGGCCTCAGGCCAACGCGTACACATATCAATACAAGTAAGTATGTGTGTATGTCCTCTGGCAGATGGTAGCATCGGACCAATGATATCAATTGCCATTTTATCAAATGGTCTGATAGGGATGTCCGCAGCCTGAATAGGAGCCGTATGAAATGGACCCCGTACTTTATCCTCTTGACATATCAAACATGAACGACAATAGAGAGTGACATCTCTATGGACGCCAGGCCAGTAGAATGCAGATAGCAATCTAGATTTGGTTCGCGGAAAACCCATATGCGCATTGCGAGTCGTGTGCATGCTGTAATATCTTAGCTCTCATAGAAGACGGGACTAGAATCTGTGAACGTAAGGATGAATCCTTTTCCCGTATCAGCCTAACCAAAATACCATTTTTAAGAGCAAAGTCATGTCTAGATTTTGCATTTCTGGTGTTGGTATTATTTTTGTTCACAAATTGAACTTTTTTTTTTTAAAGAATCCTCATTCTTTTGCAAAGTCGCAAACATCTCCCCGTGAAATAGGAGAATCATCATCAAAAGTAGCATTAACTGTAGGTTCAGCAGGTGTATCACGCGACATAACAGTAGCTTACGCTCTAGTGACTACTGCATTTGCAGCCTGAATATGTCGCTCTTCCCATTCAGCAATTTGCTGAGGGGTACACTCTTTTATACAGTGTATTCGACCTAGTATCACGTCGCTAATCGGATTCTGAAGCAGGCACGCATGAATTTTCCCTGAAAAAAATGGTGTATGTAAATTAATTATAGCTGTGGGAAAGGTTTCCACAGTGCCTCCGAAGGTGACGCATTTCACAACATTGCCTGTAGCGCACGATGGGTCGATCAGCAAAGTCCGTACACCGACTGTGCTACAACCTGAATCAAATAAAATAGAGCATGGAATGGAATTTACATATCCTCTATTAAATTTAAGACAACCCTGTCCCTGGTGTACTGACGCAGAAGTGGCCGTGCAGACTGCCGGTAGACTAGGCAAAATATGTCCGCATCGCAGCGTCGTGATCGCCTTTGGCTGGAAAAGAGTCGTACATTCAGAACAAGCTTTTACCTGATTAAAATCAAGAGAACAAGACATGGCATTATGCGTATTAGCATCTTTATCTTGTTCATTGTTAGTCTGTGTATCTCTTAAAGCAATATTAGCATGTGGAGGTGAATTGCTTGAAGATCTATCTCTTCGTCGCGATCGAATCTGACTATTGGTATTAAAATTGCTATAATTACTATTTCTGCCTGAGTTGGAATCTGGATGAGTACGCCAATTATTGTCCTCACTGTTGTAATTTTGGCCAAATGATCTATTCCAAGAACCCTGTCTATTTTGAGGATTTTGTGATTGTGATCGCCAATTTTGTTTATTATTGTTTCCTTGATTGTATCTGAAATTATTGTTACCAAAATCTTGTGATCTATGAGATTGGCCCCAAGAAACATTAAATGGAGCAGATTGCTGGTATTGTTTCCCCTTATAAAAATTACCATTGTTAAAATTGTCATTACTTCCCTTATTAAATTATCTATCGTTACTAATTGAACGATGGCGTGAAACATTCTTCTGTTGCATAGCGAAAGCAACTGGTAACTCATTTTTGATCTGCGCATTACTAATATCCATGTTTGGGTGAGCGGTGCAGAAATTTTTACAATGTTCTTCTAATTCTTTTATTGAAGAAGGTTTACGCTCATGCAAAAATGACAGAAATGTAGGATTTACTGACGATAAAACTTTATCGCGCAGCAATAAACCGAAAAGACCGTCATAAGACTTTTCTACCTTGGACAATTCGATCCATCTTTCCAAGGTTAGCCGTATTTGGCAAAGAAAGTCACTGAAGTTCTTTCCTGACTGTGGCAACAAAGTTTTAAAACGCAATCTGTATTGATCTTCAGTCATTTGATATTTCCTAAGAAGAGCGGCTCTAAGTGCATCATAATCATTTTTTTCATTAACACTAGTTGTATGATATATCGCCATAGCATCCCCTGTAAGTAATCTGGATAAATATGTACAATATAGCGTTTTATCCACGTTATAAGACCTACAAGTGGCCTCAAATCTGTCTAGAAAGAATATTACGTCGTCGGATGGTGGATTAAATTTGGGTAATTTTAGGTGAACTTCCCTAAAATTATCATGTCTAGATGAAGATTGGACTTCATGAATTTTCTGAGAATTAGCTTCATGAGCTAATTTAAATTGTTCAAATTCCATCTCCTTAATTTTTTGTTCATGTTGAACCTGAAGCTGATATTTTCTTGTATTTTCTTCAGCTATCAATCTCCTCTCTTCCATTTCCTTTTGCTTACATTCCATTTCAATTCTAAGTAGTCTTTCTTTTTCTTCCATTTCCATTCTGAGTTGCCTTTCTTTTTCAGCAGCTTCCAAACGAAGTCTTTTTTCGTTTTCTTCAGCCTCCAAACGACGTCTTTTCTCGTTTTCTTCAGCTTCCAATCTTTTCTGTTCTGCCTCAAATTTCCTTTTTTCTCATTTTCTTCTGCTTCAAATTTCTGATTTTCTAGCCTAAGAGTTTCTAATTTCCTCTGTTCAGATTCTATCTCTTGAGCTTTTTTATACTCCGCCATAGCGAATGTTTTCACCTCTTCAGGAGTCATCTGAAGGGCTTTAGCTTGTTTAATAAAATAATCAAGCGAATACATTATGATTAATAAGTAATCACTCTACTCTTTCCTTCTTAAATGAAAATTAATTAATGTAGATTAATTTTCCTTATCACTATAATGAGTGATACTCGTTCCTGTCCAAGAACGGTAAGCAATTCATATAATTATCAATTATATTATTAATCAATACAATTAGTTATTTAATGTATTGTTAAGACAAAAGCAATAGACAATTACGACAATGGTGACAAGACTAGATAGTTAATGACAAATGAAAACATTTGCAGAAATCAAAAAAGTTATAATGAAAAAATAAGAAATAATTTTGCAAAGAGTGCAATGATAACTGCAATAGACCAATAAACAAGACAAAGAACAACACAGTGTATAAACATAGGTTTGTAAAAAACTCAACGATAGTTAGGTGAGAATGGACGAATATTACAAACAATATACATCATAAAACCAAGGTACGAATAAAAATAACTACGAAAACTACACTGAAAACTTGACAATATAGCTAAACAGACAGGTGTCACAGACCACCAGACACAGTGGACCTAGAATCCCTTTTTTCCAAAGTCTTTGTATGATCGTTTTTCGTATGTATGATCATTATTTGACTGAAATGCATGTTATATATATTTTATGGTCAAAGGGACAGAACCCGATATATCGATACTGCTATTTTTTATGAGTTTACCTCCTCTTGTATAGAGACACGTTCGGTCTATAATGTCTTGAACGAAGCGTGACCATATCTCCTTATTTGGTAGTATCAGTCAACTGTTGTAGATGTTTGAAACCTTTCTTAACGCTTCTGTTCATGTCCATAAAAGGCGCGACTGTGTAAGACTTTTATCTCGAATGTTCTTAGAATCGTCTTATTGTGAACAGCGACTCAGAGATTGTCACTCTGCGCATGTCTCGACTTGGTTGTCGTTTGTTGTTCCGCCCAGGTCGGGCAGTTGAGAAATGGACTGATTAGCGAGCGGACGCGACTGCGTCTTGTGATTCTCTGAGGGAAATACATTGTCTTTGTGAGTTAGTTAGCTAACTAGACTATTTCCCCGTATTATTCAAGCCTGCCTGGAGGCATATGTTCATGGTTGATTTTCCGAAATAAGGTAATTCCTCTTGTATCGAACTTTAGGCTATCATCTAGAGGTTCGTCATTTTGTCGCCTTTTTGCTCGCCTGTGTGATTCAAAATGGAGAGGTACTTTGACTAGGATTAAGTCATCGGTATCTTTATACCTGAACTAGTTATATATCTATGGGTCGCTCTAGACCAACAAGACTATTGTCTGTGTTCCAGGATTCGTTATATCAGAGATCACGTCCAAGTCAGATTGTTAGACTTAGGAAGGTTATAAAGGTCGAGCTGACCTGTAATCCATGTATGCTACTCACGTGCAGACAGTAAACGGACGTATTGTATACATCTGATCTGCTAGCATCAGGAAGGAATAATTATTATTGTCTATGAACATTAAGGATCTGCAGCGGACCACGGTTGCAGAAGTTATATGTATTATTTATCAAGCTTCGCTATGATATTTGTTTTCCATACAACTATTGAGTATTGACTCCTACATGACTGTCAGTTAACATGAGTTTGAATGCTGCATTCGTTATACTATGCTGATGATAACATAAGTATCATGACTGTTTTGTGGCGTGCAATAAATGGTATAAACCTAAAGCGAAGTTACCATTTTTATGACTCTACACGTCATGTTGCCTGTGGTGTACCCTGAACTGTTCTACTGCAACACACACACCGCAACAATCTAAACCAGATAAGACACCCACATCTTGCATTGTAATACCTGGTGTCGATAGAGGTGGTAATTTGACGGCATCCTAATTCCACCCTTATCAATTCATGGTGGCCAATAGTTGGTTTATTCTGGTACCAACTCTCAAGGGGGTCAACAAACCCAGACATCATCAGCAGACTACAAGACAACATTGCAGTTGCTATTCATCACCTTTGATGAAATTTTTTGAAAGACGCAGCAGTACTGACAGTTGTTGATATTTTGAAACTACCCGGCGCTGCTCGGCGGTATTGAAGTTTGTCTACAAATAGAAGGACAAGTACCGAGCGAATGGATTTCCTGATCTGTTGAGAAGAAGGACAAGTGCCGTAACAACTGTTCCGGTCTCAGAATTACTGTTGCAGATTCAGAAGGTCAAGTTCAGAAGCTGTTTCCTGTCAGAAGCTGTTTCCTGTTAGAAGCTCATTTCCTTCGTCATGGCAGTTTACGAGAGCAGATATGGATCAACGTTGGATCATTGTCCTAAGAATGCTGATCACATCCTGTTCTGAACTGTGCTGACGTTGTGGATACATAGAAGTTAAGTGGCCTGTTTTGTTTGTGAACTGTGCCCTTATGTTCTAACTGAGCCTTCTGTCTATCACATTTTTCGCACTCTTTATATGTTTACATGTTATATGTTATATGTTATTTGGATTTGTATTTATATGTTTATATTTCTGCGGGTTTTCTCGGTTGGGCGGTGTCTTTCAGTAGATGATACCACGTCACAGAGGTTCTACTGTTAGCGTTTTCGTTAGGGACTGTGCGAATTTCCTACTGTGAAATTTGCTAGCGACAATCGTTGCTATATCTGTTTAGTTGTGACGAGTTGTGCTTTATTTTCGTTTTTTGTATATTTTTTTTTTTTTTTTGTTTCTCTCTTTCTTTCTGTTTTTTAGTTTCGATTTCAATTGTTTGTATTTGTAGGTCTCCTCTTTTCTATTATTCAGTTCTTCACGTAAATTGTTGTGTATATACTGTAGCGTCATTTGTTTGTCATATCTTCGCATTCTGTCATCATATTCTTTTTAGTTTCGCTGTTTATTTATTTGACTTATGCGAATGTTTTCGTATTGTTTGATCTTTGTTATTGTTTACATTGACTCTGATCTTTGTTATTGTTTACATTGACGTTGATCTTTGTTATTGTTTACATTGACTCTGATCTTTGTTATTGTTTACATTGACTTTGATCTTTGTTTTGTTTACATTGTTGGTACTTTGTTATTGTTTACATTGTCTTGTTATTGTTTGCATAGTTCTTGCATAGTTAGCTTTCACTATTGTTACATATATGCTCATGCACTATTGATCTATAGTGCACTTATCATAACTAGCTGGTGGTTTTTTTCCTTATGCACTATTGTAGTGCAGTTATGATAAATAACTGATGGTTATGCACTGATTTGGGTAGTGCACTGATAATTAAGAGGTGACTTGTGATATTATTGTACAACTGATAATACAAATTGGTGTCAAGTCTTGTTTCCCACAGAGATTGGAGTAAACATAGTAATTATACAAGCACTTTATTAAGTCTTGTTGCTATTAAGATTGAAATAAGATAATTAATTATTTCAGGTTCTGTACTCACATTTTAGACATCATGTCTACATTTGAGTACTTTATTGAGCAGGGTAAAGCCCTTGGGAAGACAGGTGATAAATTAGAAGAATTTGCGACTGTTCAATATGCCAAGGCATTGAAGTCGGAGGAAAAGAAAATGAAAGAACTAACTGAACAAAAGAGAATAGATGCTGAAAATTTAAAACTGCAGATGCAGGTAGATGAAAAGAGATTACAAATGGAAATGGAAAAACAAAAAAGAGAAGCAGAATCTCAGGAGAAGAGACTTCAGGCTGAGGTTGAAAATAAGAGACTTGAAAAAGAAGCTGAAAATAAGAGACTTGAAATAGAGGCTGAAAATAAAAGATTAGAAAAACAGGCTGAGGCTGAAGAAAGAAGGTTACAAAGAGAAGCTGATGAGAGAAAAGCAAAAATGGAACATGAAGAAAAACTCTTAGCTTTGGAGTTAGAAAAGTTGAAGTTATCTAGTAATGCTAATGATGCTAATAAGGTATCATCTGCTAATAAGTCTAGTGCTGTTGATTTCAAGCTTAATTTACCAGCATTCAATGCTTCAATTGATGATATAACATTTTATCTGGATAGATTTGAAAGTGCATGTAAGGTGCATAATATAGATAAAACATTATATGTTTATCATCTGTCCAAGATACTTAGAGGTGATGCTTTGACTTTGTTGGGTATGGTAGATGTGCCTGACAAGAACAACTATGAGGTTGTCAGGGCGGCATTGTTAAAGAAGTACCAACTTAACGAAGACGGATATCGTCTTAAATTTAAAAACATGTTACCAGAAACTGGAGTTGAATTCTCAGAATTCATCTCAGGCATACGTCTTACTTTTTTACGATGGGTTGAGCTTTCTAAGACAGAAAGTACATTTGAAGCCCTCATGGACTTACTTCTTAGAGACAAGGTTATGTCTTCTGTTAATGAAGCTTTTCTTTCTTTTCTTCATGAGCGTAAGCCTAAAAATATAAAAGAAATGGAAGAATATTGTAGCCAGTATGTTACTGCACATCCTCACATAACCATTAGCAACTCTAAGGTAAAAGAAGGTCTGCCAGTTGCTTCGGCAGCACCTTATGGCCCGAATTTTATGCGTAAATTTCAGGGTAGCCAGCAAAATTTCAATAAAAAGAGTAACCGTAATTATGCCCAGAACCATGGTAATCAATTTCAGGGAGATTCTTCTTCCCAGAACTGGAGACAACCTAATATTACACGGTATTCTATTCCCGGTAACTTTAGAAATTTTCATAAAGGTAATCGGTATAGAGGAAAATATTTTTTGCAGAGACCTCAATACCAAGATAATAGAGGTTCTCAACAGCATAGAGATGGTAATGACAGTTATGGAAACTGGAACGCAAACCAGGATAAAAATTACAGTAGGGACTTTAATGATAATTGCAGAGGCAATAATGGTCGCGGTAGATCGCAACAGAAGAGAAAAAGATATCAACAGACAAACTCTGTTCAACAAGAATCTCAGGGAGCAGATAAACAGGTTAATAATGATAAAGACCATAATGCTATCGGATGCTCATCTTTTGACTTTGGTAGGGCAAATAAATGTATCCAATGCAGTACTTTATTTGATCCGAAAACCATTAGTACTCTAAGCTGTGGTCATCCTTTGCCCGCTCTTCCTGCTAATGTTGCTCATGATGGGAGAGGTTCTCTTATATTACATAAGGGGCTTGTAAATAGTAATCCAGTCTCGGTGTTGTTTGATTCTGGATGTACTACTGTCGGGGTTAGGCAATCTCTTGTAGATCCATTCTGTGCTACAGGAAAGGTCATCAAATGTGTCACATTTGGTGGCACGTTGGAAAAATATCCTACTGCCATAATACATATTGCTACTCCTTTCTTCACGGGAGAGGTCCACGCGTGTCTACTTCCAAACCCTATTGCGGACCTTATTATTGGTCGTATTCACGGAGTTAGGGAATGTACCCCACAGCAGATTGCTGTTTGGGAAGAGCAAAACATTGAAGCTACCAATACGGTGGTCACAAGAGCACATGCTCTGGATCCACCTCAAACTTCATTAACTAATAATGATGAAGTAAATGAACAAAATAGTCACTTGACTATTACACGTGACTCATTTATCAAATTGCAAGAAGAAGATCCGTCGTTACAAAAATTCTTCATTCTAGCAAAAAAAGGTGATCCTAATCAAAATACTAATAGAAAATCTTGGATTTCTATGAAGAACGGCGTACTTGTACGTATGGTACAAGACTCGACTACATCCACTCATTCACAAATTCTTGTGCCTAAGAGCATGAGGGTGCAAATATTGCAACATGCTCATGACTCGCAATGTGCTGGACATATGGGTTTTTCCCGTACAAAGTCGAGAGTTCTTGCGGCTTTCTTTTGGCCATTTGTAAGCAAGGACATACGAATGTACTGTCGCTCTTGCAAAGTATGTCAGGAGGTCAAATCTAAAGGACCACGACATGCTGCGCCTATTCAGGCTGCTGACATTCCAATTCGCCCTTTTCAAAAAATGGCAATAGATATTATCGGTCCTTTTAGAATTAAGTCGGCTAGAGGGCATCAATTTATTCTTACATGTGTCGATATGTGCACACGTTGGCCAGAGGCAATACCTCTCAAGAGCATCTCAACTGCTGATATCGCAGACGCTCTTTGGCTGATATTTTCTCGCTTGGGTTTTCCCGGAGAAATATTGTCAGACCATGGCACTCAACTGATATCAGACACTATGTCACAGGTAATGTCTATGCTACATATAAAAAGGTCTCTCAGCAGTATCTATCACCCAATGTCTAATGGGTTGGTCGAACGTTTAAATAGGACTCTAAAAACTTTACTGGGTAAAATAACTGAGGATCATCCTCAGGATTGGGACAGGGTCTTACCCGCGGCTCTCTTTGCGTATAGAGAGGTCCCCAATGAACATACGGGGTTTTCCCCTTTTGAACTTGTCTTTGGCGCGCAACCGCGCGGCCCTATGTCTTTACTTCACGATCTAATCACTGCCGATAATATTAGCGATGAGACTCAGTCTTCTTATGAGTACGTCATTGCTCTTAGGAAAAAAATCATTGAGGCATGCAGACTAGCAACTTCGTCTTCCGAATTTGCTAAAGAAAAGGCAAGGCAGTTTGCGAATAAGAATAGATGTCTACGACAACTTTGTCCAGGTGACAAAGCTCTCGTCCTACTTCCTTCAAGGGAGAACAGACTTCTAATTGCATGGAAAGGTCCATATGCAATAGTCTCCAAAATTTCTGATGTCGACTATGTTGTCGATATTGATGGAAAGCATAAAACTTTCCACATAAATATGCTCACGGAATTTCATGAAAGACCAGACTATTTGCAGCCTATTTTCCAGGCAACGGACAATTCTCAAGTACCTCATGGTCAATACTCATCGCTGTCAGTTATACAGGATGAGGAAACTACTTTTTCTGATGTCAATCTTCCTCTTTCTATGGTCCCACTTTATTCTACGGAATCTTGGAAAAACGTGACCGTTTCTCCAAATCTTTCCGCTGAGGAACATCGACAAGTTTCTTCGATGTTGCAAACATTTCAGGATGTTCTTACAGACATCCCGGGACACACACATGTCATTGAACATGACATTGTGCTGACTGATCATAATCCTATCAGAGTCAGACCCTATCCAATACCTATCCATTTCCAGTCTCAAGTCGAAAAAGAATTGGATGAAATGATACGTTTGGAAATCATTGAACCATCCACTTCAGCATACTCTTCGTCTATGGTTATTGTTCGAAAGAAGGATAATAACATTCGCATTTGCGTAGATTATCGCAAATTGAACCAAGTTACGAAGTTCGACGCTGAACCTATGCCTTCATTAGAAGAGCTACTCAATAAACTTTCTAATTCTAGATTCTTTACCAAACTAGATTTGTCTAAAGGTTATTGGCAAGTCCCGCTAACTGAACGTGCCAAACCTTTTACAGCTTTTTCTACACCTAGGGGTTTATTCCAATGGAATTTCATGCCTTTTGGTCTTATGAACGCCCCTGCTACATTCGTACGCATGATGCGCCGAATTCTCGCATATCGTACAGATGTCATAGCATATCTAGATGATATCTGTCTATTCAGTGATTCCTGGGAAGATCACTATTTGGGTTTATACGAATTACTGTCTACTCTTCGCGAGTATAACTTGACTGCAAAACCCTCTAAAGCCTTTATAGGATTTAGTGAGATTTCTTTCCTAGGTCATCGTGTTGGTCATGGTCTTTTAAAGACAGAGGACCACAATGTTTCAAAAATACTTAACATTTCGGTCCCTAAGACAAAGAAACAAGTAAGGAGTCTATTAGGTTTGATCCAATTCTACGGACGATTCTTATGGCACCGCTTTCTACTTTATTGAAGAAAGGGTCGCCTAATTTGATCCGCTGGTCAAAAGAATGTCAATCCTCATTGGACCAGGTTAAAGACCTATTTTCATCTCCACCTATTCTTAGGTTACCTACTATTGAGAAGACTTTTGTTCTTCGAAGTGACGCCTCGTCAACTGGGATTGGGGCAGCACTAATGCAGGAGTATTCTGATACTCTGCATCCGGTGATGTATATCTCTAGGAAATTAAATGCTGCAGAAAAGAATTACTCGGTTTTAGACCGTGAGTTATTGGCTATGGTATGGTCTATTCTGAAGTTACAAAGATTTCTTCTAGGCGCACATTTCATTGTGGAAACCGACCAGAAAGCGCTTACTGCTATTCAGAGCAAAAACTTGAAGAGCTCGAGGTCCACTCGTTATGCCATAGCTCTTCAACCATTTCATTTCTCGGTTCGAGCTATCCGTGGTTCGGATAATGTAATGGCGGACATTCTGTCCAGATGCCCACACGATTCCACATGATTCTTCTGTCATATATATATTTCCTGATATACAGTCCAATGTTATAATGACATGTTAGTAGATTTTTTTTTTTCTCACTTTTTTGAGGGGGAATTTATAACATTGTTCCATGTAATTATCTAAGAAGGCTTAGTTAGTGATATACGGGCCAAAAGATCACTCGGCCACATTTAAATAAATTATTTTCAGGATTGTATTGAGAGATTTACCAGTTGTCTTTAAGATTTGTGTTATTGATATTTTCGCAGCACATCATTGAAGATGCGAGATTGTGTCCATTGTGGAACTTTGAGTATATCAAGTCCTGTCCTAGATTGGGAGCGGATGATGTCCACATCTTCTTCTATTGAATGTTTTATGTCAACGAAGATCAACACATGTATTACTTATTAGTTACTGATGCATTACATAATGTAATAAAATAGTGCGGTATATTAATATATTACACCGCTATTTGCAACACATTGTATGATATCATATTAATATATTTGATTTCATATATTGGTATGAGAATAATTTGACTTTTATTATGATGTTGCCAGCATTGTGGTTTGTGTTGGTGGCACCTTCCTGGGATATATACGCGTATACTTAGAGAAATTTTTCTCTAAGGACCTGGGATATGATCTCAGTTTCGCTCCAAGTGTTGAGCTATTTTGTTAGGTATATCCGCGCATCATACGTGCGTTAGGAGCCTAGATTTTTCCGGCTCCAGGATTTAAAAAAAAAAAAAATGTTTCATTTTTTTTTTTTCCCGGGAGGGTGCGGTAATGTTACGCACAAATAATTACTTTTTTCCAAAGTCTTTTTATGATCGTTTTTCGTATGTATGATCATTATTTGACTGAAATGCATGTTATATATATTTTATGGTCAAAGGGACAGAACCCGATATATCGATACTGCTATTTTTTATGAGTTTACCTCCTCTTGTATAGAGACACGTTCGGTCTATAATGTCTTGAACGAAGCGTGACCATATCTCCTTATTTGGTAGTATCAGTCAACTGTTGTAGATGTTTGAAACCTTTCTTAACGCTTCTGTTCATGTCCATAAAAGGCGCGACTGTGTAAGACTTTTATCTCGAATGTTCTTAGAATCGTCTTATTGTGAACGGCGACTCAGAGATTGTCACTCTGCGCATGTCTCGACTGGGTTGTCGTTTGTTGTTCCGCCCAGGTCGGGGAGTTGAGAAATGGACTGATTAGCGAGCGGACGCGACTGCGTCTTGTGATTCTCTGAGGGAAATACATTGTCTTTGTGAGTTAGTTAGCTAACTAGACTATTTCCCCGTATTATTCAAGCCTGCCTGGAGGCATATGTTCATGGTTGATTTTCCGAAATAAGGTAATTCCTCTTGTATCGAACTTTATGCTATCATCTAGAGGTTCGTCATTTTGTCGCCTTTTTGCTCGCCTGTGTGATTCAAAATGGAGAGGTACTTTGACTAGGATTAAGTCACCGGTATCTTTATACCTGAACTAGTTATATATATATGGGTCGCTCTAGACCAACAAGACTATTGTCTGTGTTCCAGGATTCGTTATATCAGAGATCACGTCCAAGTCAGATGGTTAGACTTAGGAAGGTTATAAAGGTCGAGCTGACCTGTAATCCATGTATGCTACTCACGTGCAGACAGTAAACGGACGTATTGTATACATCTGATCTGCTAGCATCAGGAAGGAATAATTATTATTGTCTATGAACATTAAGGATCTGCAGCTGACCACGGTTGCAGAAGTTATATGTATTATTTATCAAGCTTCGCTATGATATTTGTTTTCCATACAACTATTGAGTATTGACTTCTACATGACTGTCAGTTAACATGAGTTTGAATGCTGCATTCGTTGTACTATGCTGATGATAACATAAGTATCATGACTGTTTTGTGGCGTGCAATAAATGGTATAAACCTAAAGCGAAGTTACCATTTTTATGACTCTACACGTCATGTTGCCTGTGGTGTACCCTGAACTGTTCTACTGCAACACACACACAGCAACAATCTAAACCAGATAAGACACCCACATCTTGCATTGTAATACCTGGTGTCGATAGAGGTGGTAATTTGACGGCATCCTAATTCCACCCTTATCAATTCATGGTGGCCAATAGTTGGTTTATTCTGGTACCAACTCTCAAGGGGGTCAACAAACCCAGACATCATCAGCAGACTACAAGACAACATTGCAGTTGCTATTCATCACCTTTGATGAAATTTTTTTGAAAGACGCAGCAGTACTGACAGTTGTTGATATTTTGAAACTACCCGGCGCTGCTCGGCGGTATTGAAGTTTGTCTACAAATAGAAGGACAAGTACCGAGCGAATGGATTTCCTGATCTGTTGAGAAGAAGGACAAGTGCCGTAACAACTGTTCCGGTCTCAGAATTACTGTTGCAGATTCAGAAGGTCAAGTTCAGAAGCTGTTTCCTGTCAGAAGCTGTTTCCTGTTAGAAGCTCATTTCCTTCGTCATGGCAGTTTACGAGAGCAGATATGGATCAACGTTGGATCATTGTCCTAAGAATGCTGATCACATCCTGTTCTGAACTGTGCTGACGTTGTGGATACATAGAAGTTAAGTGGCCTGTTTTGTTTGTGAACTGTGCCCTTATGTTCTAACTGAGCCTTCTGTCTATCACATTTTTCGCACTCTTTATATGTTTATATGTTTATATGTTATATGTTATTTGGATTTGTATTTATATGTTTATATTTCTGCGGGTTTTCTCGGTTGGGCGGTGTCTTTCAGTAGATGATACCACGTCACAGAGGTTCTACTGTTAGCGTTTTCGTTAGGGACTGTGCGAATTTCCTACTGTGAAATTTGCTAGCGACAATCGTTGCTATATCTGTTTAGTTGTGACGAGTTGTGCTTTATTTTCGTTTTTTGTATATTTTTTTTTTTTTTTGTTTCTCTCTTTCTTTCTGTTTTTTAGTTTCGATTTCAATTGTTTGTATTTGTAGGTCTCCTCTTTTCTATTATTCAGTTCTTCACGTAAATTTTTGTGTATATACTGTAGCGTCATTTGTTTGTCATATCTTCGCATTCTGTCATCATATTCTTTTTAGTTTCGCTGTTTATTTATTTGACTTATGCGAATGTTTTCGTATTGTTTGATCTTTGTTATTGTTTACATTGACTCTGATCTTTGTTATTGTTTACATTGACTTTTTACATTGACTCTGATCTTTGTTATTGTTTACATTGACTTTGATCTTTGTTTTGTTTACATTGTTGGTACTTTGTTATTGTTTACATTGTCTTGTTATTGTTTGCATAGTTCTTGCATAGTTAGCTTTCACTATTGTTACATATATGCTCATGCACTATTGATCTATAGTGCACTTATCATAACTAACTGGTGGTTTTTTGCTTATGCACTATTGTAGTGCAGTTATGATAAATAACTGATGGTTATGCACTGATTTGGGTAGTGCACTGATAATTAAGAGGTGACTTGTGATATTATTGTACAACTGATAATACAAATTGGTGTCAAGTCTTGTTTCCCACAGAGATTGGAGTAAACATAGTAATTATACAAGCACTTTATTAAGTCTTGTTGCTATTAAGATTGAAATAAGATAATTAATTATTTCAGGTTCTGTACTCACATTTTAGACATCATGTCTACATTTGAGTACTTTATTGAGCAGGGTAAAGCCCTTGGGAAGACAGGTGATAAATTAGAAGAATTTGCGACTGTTCAATATGCCAAGGCATTGAAGTCGGAGGAAAAGAAAATGAAAGAACTAACTGAACAAAAGAGAATAGATGCTGAAAATTTAAAACTGCAGATGCAGGTAGATGAAAAGAGATTACAAATGGAAATGGAAAAACAAAAAAGAGAAGCAGAATCTCAGGAGAAGAGACTTCAGGCTGAGGTTGAAAATAAGAGACTTGAAAAAGAAGCTGAAAATAAGAGACTTGAAATAGAGGCTGAAAATAAAAGATTAGAAAAAACAGGCTGAGGCTGAAGAAAGAAGGTTACAAAGAGAAGCTGATGAGAGAAAAGCAAAAATGGAACATGAAGAAAAACTCTTAGCTTTGGAGTTAGAAAAGTTGAAGTTATCTAGTAATGCTAATGATGCTAATAAGGTATCATCTGCTAATAAGTCTAATGCTGTTGATTTCAAGCTTAATTTACCAGCATTCAATGCTTCAATTGATGATATAACATTTTATCTAGATAGATTTGAAAGTGCATGTAAGGTGCATAATATAGATAAAACATTATATGTTTATCATCTGTCCAAGATACTTAGAGGTGATGCTTTGACTTTGTTGGGTATGGTAGATGTGCCTGACAAGAACAACTATGAGGTTGTCAGGGCGGCATTGTTAAAGAAGTACCAACTTAACGAAGACGGATATCGTCTTAAATTTAAAAACATGTTACCAGAAACTGGAGTTGAATTCTCAGAATTCATCTCAGGCATACGTCTTACTTTTTTACGATGGGTTGAGCTTTCTAAGACAGAAAGTACATTTGAAGCCCTCATGGACTTACTTCTTAGAGACAAGGTTATGTCTTCTGTTAATGAAGCTTTTCTTTCTTTTCTTCATGAGCGTAAGCCTAAAAATATAAAAGAAATGGAAGAATACTGTAGCCAGTATGTTACTGCACATCCTCACATAACCATTAGCAACTCTAAGGTAAAAGAAGGTCTGCCAGTTGCTTCGGCAGCACCTTATGGCCCGAATTTTATGCGTAAATTTCAGGGTAGCCAGCAAAATTTCAATAAAAAGAGTAACCGTAATTATGCCCAGAACCATGGTAATCAATTTCAGGGAGATTCTTCTTCCCAGAACTGGAGACAACCTAATATTACACGGTATTCTATTCCCGGTAACTTTAGAAATTTTCATAAAGGTAATCGGTATAGAGGAAAATATTTTTTGCAGAGACCTCAATACCAAGATAATAGAGGTTCTCAACAGCATAGAGATGGTAATGACAGTTATGGAAACTGGAACTCAAACCAGGATAAAAATTACAGTAGGGACTTTAATGATAATTGCAGAGGCAATAATGGTCGCGGTAGATCGCAACAGAAGAGAAAAAGATATCAACAGACAAACTCTGTTCAACAAGAATCTCAGGGAGCAGATAAACAGGTTAATAATGATAAAGACCATAATGCTATCGGATGCTCATCTTTTGACTTTGGTAGGGCAAATAAATGTATCCAATGCAGTACTTTATTTGATCCGAAAACCATTAGTACTCTAAGCTGTGGTCATCCTTTGCCCGCTCTTCCTGCTAATGTTGCTCATGATGGGAGAGGTTCTCTTATATTACATAAGGGGCTTGTAAATAGTAATCCAGTCTCGGTGTTGTTTGATTCTGGATGTACTACTGTCGGGGTTAGGCAATCTCTTGTAGATCCATTCTGTGCTACAGGAAAGGTCATCAAATGTGTCACATTTGGTGGCACGTTGGAAAAATATCCTACTGCCATAATACATATTGCTACTCCTTTCTTCACGGGAGAGGTCCACGCGTGTCTACTTCCAAACCCTATTGCGGACCTTATTATTGGTCGTATTCACGGAGTTAGGGAATGTACCCCACAGCAGATTGCTGTTTGGGAAGAGCAAAACATTGAAGCTACCAATGCGGTGGTCACAAGAGCACATGCTCTGGATCCACCTCAAACTTCATTAACTAATAATGATGAAGTAAATGAACAAAATAGTCACTTGACTATTACACGTGACTCATTTATCAAATTGCAAGAAGAAGATCCGTCGTTACAAAAATTCTTCATTCTAGCAAAAAAAGGTGATCCTAATCAAAATACTAATAGAAAATCTTGGATTTCTATGAAGAACGGCGTACTTGTACGTATGGTACAAGACTCGACTACATCCACTCATTCACAAATTCTTGTGCCTAAGAGCATGAGGGTGCAAATATTGCAACATGCTCATGACTCGCAATGTGCTGGACATATGGGTTTTTCCCGTACAAAGTCGAGGGTTCTTGCGGCTTTCTTTTGGCCATTTGTGAGCAAGGACATACGAATGTACTGTCGCTCTTGCAAAGTATGTCAGGAGGTCAAATCTAAAGGACCACGACATGCTGCGCCTATTCAGGCTGCTGACATTCCAATTCGCCCTTTTCAAAAAATGGCAATAGATATTATCGGTCCTTTTAGAATTAAGTCGGCTAGAGGACATCAATTTATTCTTACATGTGTCGATATGTGCACACGTTGGCCAGAGGCAATACCTCTCAAGAGCATCTCAACTGCTGATATCGCAGACGCTCTTTGGCTGATATTTTCTCGCTTGGGTTTTCCCGGAGAAATATTGTCAGACCATGGCACTCAACTTATATCAGACACTATGTCACAGGTAATGTCTATGCTACATATAAAAAGGTCTCTCAGCAGTATCTATCACCCAATGTCTAATGGGTTGGTCGAACGTTTAAATAGGACTCTAAAAACTTTACTGGGTAAAATAACTGAGGATCATCCTCAGGATTGGGACAGGGTCTTACCCGCGGCTCTCTTTGCGTATAGAGAGGTCCCCAATGAACATACGGGGTTTTCCCCTTTTGAACTTGTCTTTGGCGCGCAACCGCGCGGCCCTATGTCTTTACTTCACGATCTAATCACTGCCGATAATATTAGCGATGAGACTCAGTCTTCTTATGAGTACGTCATTGCTCTTAGGAAAAAAATCATTGAGGCATGCAAACTAGCAACTTCGTCTTCCGAATTTGCTAAAGAAAAGGCAAGGCAGTTTGCGAATAAGAATAGATGTCTACGACAACTTTGTCCAGGTGACAAAGCTCTCGTTCTACTTCCTTCAAGGGAGAACAGACTTCTAATTGCATGGAAAGGTCCATATGCAATAGTCTCCAAAATTTCTGATGTCGACTATGTTGTCGATATTGATGGAAAGCATAAAACTTTCCACATAAATATGCTCACGGAATTTCATGAAAGACCAGACTATTTGCAGCCTATTTTCCAGGCAACGGACAATTCTCAAGTACCTCATGGTCAATACTCATCTCTGTCAGTTATACAGGATGAGGAAACTACTTTTTCTGATGTCAATCTTCCTCTTTCTATGGTCCCACTTTATTCTACGGAATCTTGGAAAAACGTGACCGTTTCTCCAAATCTTTCCGCTGAGGAACATCGACAAGTTTCTTCGATGTTGCAAACATTTCAGGATGTTCTTACAGACATCCCGGGACACACACATGTCATTGAACATGACATTGTGCTAACTGATCATAATCCTATCAGAGTCAGACCCTATCCAATACCTATCCATTTCCAGTCTCAAGTCGAAAAAGAATTGGATGAAATGATACGTTTGGAAATCATTGAACCATCCACTTCAGCATACTCTTCGTCTATGGTTATTGTTCGAAAGAAGGATAATAACATTCGCATTTGCGTAGATTATCGCAAATTGAACCAAGTTACGAAGTTCGACGCTGAACCTATGCCTTCATTAGAAGAGCTACTCAATAAACTTTCTAATTCTAGATTCTTTACCAAACTAGATTTGTCTAAAGGTTATTGGCAAGTCCCGCTAACTGAACGTGCCAAACCTTTTACAGCTTTTTCTACACCTAGGGGTTTATTCCAATGGAATTTCATGCCTTTTGGTCTTATGAACGCCCCTGCTACATTCGTACGCATGATGCGGCGAATTCTCGCATATCGTACAGATGTCATAGCATATCTAGATGATATCTGTCTATTCAGTGATTCCTGGGAAGATCACTATTTGGGTTTATACGAATTACTGTCTACTCTTCGCGAGTATAACTTGACTGCAAAACCCTCTAAAGCCTTTATAGGATTTAGTGAGATTTCTTTCCTAGGTCATCGTGTTGGTCATGGTCTTTTAAAGACAGAGGACCACAATGTTTCAAAAATACTTAACATTTCGGTCCCTAAGACAAAGAAACAAGTAAGGAGTCTATTAGGTTTGATCCAATTCTACGGACGATTCATTCCGAATCTGTCCTCCATTATGGCACCGCTTTCTACTTTATTGAAGAAAGGGTCGCCTAATTTGATCCGCTGGTCAAAAGAATGTCAATCCTCATTGGACCAGGTTAAAGACCTATTTTCATCTCCACCTATTCTTAGGTTACCTACTATTGAGAAGACTTTTGTTCTTCGAAGTGACGCCTCGTCAACTGGGATTGGGGCAGCACTAATGCAGGAGTATTCTGATACTCTGCATCCGGTGATGTATATCTCTAGGAAATTAAATGCTGCAGAAAAGAATTACTCGGTTTTAGACCGTGAGTTATTGGCTATGGTATGGTCTATTCTGAAGTTACAAAGATTTCTTCTAGGCGCACATTTCATTGTGGAAACCGACCAGAAAGCGCTTACTGCTATTCAGAGCAAAAACTTGAAGAGCTCGAGGTCCACTCGTTATGCCATAGCTCTTCAACCATTTCATTTCTCGGTTCGAGCTATCCGTGGTTCGGATAATGTAATGGCGGACATTCTGTCCAGATGCCCACACGATTCCACATGATTCTTCTGTCATATATATATTTCCTGATATACAGTCCAATGTTATAATGACATGTTAGTAGATTTTTTTTTTCTCACTTTTTTGAGGGGGAATTTATAACATTGTACCATGTAATTATCTAAGAAGGCTTAGTTAGTGATATACGGGCCAAAAGATCACTCGGCCACATTTAAATAAATTATTTTCAGGATTGTATTGAGAGATTTACCAGTTGTCTTTAAGATTTGTGTTATTGATATTTTCGCAGCACATCATTGAAGATGCGAGATTGTGTCCATTGTGGAACTTTGAGTATATCAAGTCCTGTCCTAGATTGGGAGCGGATGATGTCCACATCTTCTTCTATTGAATGTTTTATGTCAACGAAGATCAACACATGTATTACTTATTAGTTACTGATGCATTACATAATGTAATAAAATAGTGCGGTATATTAATATATTACACCGCTATTTGCAACACATTGTATGATATCATAATAATATATTTGATTTCATATATTGGTATGAGAATAATTTGACTTTTATTATGATGTTGCCAGCATTGTGGTTTGTGTTGGTGGCACCTTCCTGGGATATATACGCGTATACTTAGATAAATTTTTCTCTAAGGACCTGGGATATGATCTCAGTTTCGCTCCAAGTGTTGAGCTATTTTGTTAGGTATATCCGCGCATCATACGTGCGTTAGGAGCCTAGATTTTTCCGGCTCCAGGATTTAAAAAAAAAAAAATGTTCTTTTTTTTCCCGGGAGGGTGCGGTAATGTTACGCACAAATAATTACTTTTTTCCAAAGTCTTTGTATGATCGTTTTTCGTATGTATGATCATTATTTGACTGAAATGCATGTTATATATATTTTATGGTCAAAGGGACAGAACCCGATATATCGATACTGCTATTTTTTATGAGTTTACCTCCTCTTGTATAGAGACACGTTCGGTCTATAATGTCTTGAACGAAGCGTGACCATATCTCCTTATTTGGTAGTATCAGTCAACTGTTGTAGATGTTTGAAACCTTTCTTAACGCTTCTGTTCATGTCCATAAAAGGCGCGACTGTGTAAGACTTTTATCTCGAATGTTCTTAGAATCGTCTTATTGTGAACAGCGACTCAGAGATTGTCACTCTGCGCATGTCTCGACTGGGTTGTCGTTTGTTGTTCCGCCCAGGTCGGGCAGTTGAGAAATGGACTGATTAGCGAGCGGACGCGACTGCGTCTTGTGATTCTCTGAGGGAAATACATTGTCTTTGTGAGTTAGTTAGCTAACTAGACTATTTCCCCGTATTATTCAAGCCTGCCTGGAGGCATATGTTCATGGTTGATTTTCCGAAATAAGGTAATTCCTCTTGTATCGAACTTTAGGCTATCATCTAGAGGTTCGTCATTTTGTCGCCTTTTTGCTCGCCTGTGTGATTCAAAATGGAGAGGTACTTTGACTAGGATTAAGTCACCGGTATCTTTATACCTGAACTAGTTATATATCTATGGGTCGCTCTAGACCAACAAGACTATTGTCTGTGTTCCAGGATTCGTTATATCAGAGATCACGTCCAAGTCAGATGGTTAGACTTAGGAAGGTTATAAAGGTCGAGCTGACCTGTAATCCATGTATGCTACTCACGTGCAGACAGTAAACGGACGTATTGTATACATCTGATCTGCTAGCATCAGGAAGGAATAATTATTATTGTCTATGAACATTAAGGATCTGCAGCGGACCACGGTTGCAGAAGTTATATTTATTATTTATCAAGCTTCGCTATGATATTTGTTTTCCATACAACTATTGAGTATTGACTCCTACATGACTGTCAGTTAACATGAGTTTGAATGCTGCATTCGTTATACTATGCTGATGATAACATAAGTATCATGACTGTTTTGTGGCGTGCAATAAATGGTATAAACCTAAAGCGAAGTTACCATTTTTATGACTCTACACGTCATGTTGCCTGTGGTGTACCCTGAACTGTTCTACTGCAACACACACACCGCAACAATCTAAACCAGATCAGACACCCACATCTTGCATTGTAATACCTGGTGTCGATAGAGGTGGTAATTTGACGGCATCCTAATTCCACCCTTATCATCTCCGTAGGTGTACGTATGAGAAATCGCAATACTTCTTCTTGAGTAAACAATGCTCCTATACGACACTGAGGACTGAAAGATGAGGTCCAACGTAGTCCTTGACCTTGAGACAGCCGTTATCCGGAGTACGTATAAAGTCTGCAAATCCACGTATCGCAGTATACTGTAGAACTACAGGAGGTCGTTCCCTGATTGAATCCAGCGTAATTCAAGACACACTGTGCCGCCATATTGTTGGAGTCGTATTTCAACATGTTATTAAGTTTGAAGGTGTTGACGATGATGGGTGAAATTGCCAGTTCGTGCTATTAACGCGAATTCTAATTCAAACTTCAAGTATGTCAATTCTGAACTTTGCAAACTGAAGTATACTGCCAAGGCGGGTCATAAAGTTCAACGAATTTATTCACATACACGATTCACAGTTACGAACATGGTATTCAATAGCAGACTGGACGTTTGATACATGGACGATCAAGAATAAAATAGGATGATGCAAATCTGGCATAATGTTCCTAATGGCAATATACGTCTTTCCAGTCAGTTCCATTATCAATATTCTTCCTTGCTAAACTAGAGTTCATACAATTAAACTGTCTTTATGATAGTTTCAAAGGCATCGGCCGTTGACCTTCTCCAAGGACATCGGTCCTCATATACATCTTTAATAATACTCGAACATGCATCCATAAATACTGTCCTACTCAATTGACTCTTTCAATAAAAGGCTCAGACAGTTGATTAATCATCAGATTCAAACATTTCTTCATCAAGATAAATACAGGTTAGATACTATCTTTGGCTAACCTCTCCATACGTGCCAAGACGAGGATGTCGGCACTTCATAATACATTTTTTTAAGATCCATCTTTATCATACTTTCGCTCGTAGAATTACCACTACGTTTCATAAGTAAAGCTAACAGCTCAGCTGATCCATTCATGAAATCCTGACGTGTGGATTCCAGCTAGATGCCAGCAAGAGTGGAGACATCACTAAATTCATATATAATATATCTTATTAATCTCTGGGTGCGAGACTTACGTATACCACATTGACATGGGCTTCTGATAAAAAGGCCAGTCCTCCATTATCGAAATAATTCCCACTGATAAGGGACACAATAATATAAATACGGACCATCAGTCCGGCTTGACCCTTCAAGATCCTCTGACGTCATATCTCGATCTTCGAAACCCGTGCGCTATGAGTCTCTCATACACTACATAGTGCACACACGTGCGTGATAAATCATACGCACAAATAATATTCCTATCATAAGAATGGTGCGTAATCTTTTAACACAGGCAGGACTTAAAACTGCCATCTATGTAAAAGTACGCAACAGTGCGCTTTAAAGTTTTCAAGAACGAGGGTGTATGAATTCTTTATCCCCCCTCCCCCTTTCTTTTTAATCAATAGTATCATCACAAATAAAAGTGCAATGTACATAGTGCAAGAAATAGTGTGTAAATAAGTGTGTGCCAGGGATTGAAAGGGTTTTCTAAGCATCTGCTTATTGTATTTTCATTGAAACTTCTTTATTGAAATATGTAAAATGAACATGTAAATTCAAACTGAATGCGAATAAAGATTGGAAAATAAAAAGTGAAACACAAATAATTTTTGACGGTGTATACGCCTTACATAAATTTGAATGTAAATAAATTATATCTGTCACCAAAAACACACAAAAAAATCTATGAGTCATAGTTTTATCTCCCTTTTAGTTACATTCAATTGTCTGTTACTTTCTGTTATGCAAATTTTCTTACCGGATTTTCGACACTCGACCTTCCTATCACAATAATTTAACGTGTCATTGGCTCCTATTTTGCCTGAATAAACATTCTATTTCATATGTGTAAACATACCGTAATGTGTTGATACGTCATTAATTTTAACATTTCCCTAATACTGAACTAATAATTTCATTTGGGGACAATCGATCCAGTCAATAAATTTAATCAATATATCTCTAATATGAGGAAAGGAGGCGGAGAAACAAACCTTGCTTGGCTAATTAAATTCTCTGCAAAGAATCTTGTTATTTATAAATACTAATGTTCCATCTGGAAGTGTTTCTGGTGAAGATTATCGACATTTTCATCTTTACTGTTATCTACTCCCCTATTTCCCATAATGTTATATCTTCAACATAAAATAATATCAGATACGTTCTTCGATATTTATTTCCCAAGATTTATGCAAGCTTGTATACAGAGCCGGCTTTAGAGTGTTTGGCGCTCGGAGCGAGTGGTTTTACATGCGTCCTCTTCCCTACACTCCTTGCTGCGAAAGTTAATTAAACTCTACTGAAAAATTAAGTAGGATATGAGAATAAATTTGCAGATCAATTTTAAATAGTTAGTACTTACAAAACAAAACTAGAAGAACAACTAAAAACGGTATGTAAAAAATATGCACATATTAGCTTTGGGTTATTTTAATAAAAGATTTACATTGCTTGCTTCGGCCTGGGCGAATTGTGTCACAGCTAAAACAGAGGTCGAGTCTCTTATTTAAAATTACCTTTTTCCTCTCGCCCGCTACGCCATCTTGTCCAAAGTGCACACAGCGGTCGCCCCAGTCGCGATGCCTTAAGGTCGGCCCTGATGACACACTTTATAGGTGCATCCTACACCGCTAAACTCTTTCAACAAGGACAACATAAGCTAATCTATATAACCATTACTTTTTTTTCAGAACAGAGAATTGCTGAAAATGGAAACATGGCAGCTTTATCTTGCAATCGCTGGTGCTGTCTTTGTCTCCGTAATATTACTTGTAAGTATATTTCATCATTCCGGCCAACTTTTGTTAGTTGTTAAAAAAAATATCTTTAATGTTCAATTATTTGTTTTCAAATAATTCACTTTAATGAAAATACAATTTAAAATGATGGGATAATATAAATAGAGCTTCGTCAAAACTGTTTCTTTTCAAATTGAAATAACAAATACATGTCTAACTAAAGAATGAGGTCTTTTATATTTGTTATATTTGGACATGCGCCCTAATATAAGTAATGGTCATTGTGTCTAGGTTGAAGCTGCCGTACATCTCCAAAAGGAAGTCAAACTTCTATTTAAAAATTAAAATTTTAGTTGTTAGGGCATACTGTTGTTGCAGTGAAATGTTGCTACGAACTATGTAATACAAATGTTAATTAAACTCAGCAAAGCTTATTTACATAAAGTGAAGAAAGAGAAACTAAGATGGTTTGGCCATGTCTGCAGAATGGGAGAAGATCGGCTACCACGACAAGCATGGGAAACAAAGAGCCAGGGATCCAGACCTCCAGGACGACCCAGAGTCCGCTGGGAGGACAACATTAGACAATCTTTGAAGGACCGAGGACTAGAATGGAACCAGGCCAGGAAGAAGACAGCTGATAGAATAGTCTGGCGCTCTCTCTTCCAAACCTCTACACCTCACGGTAGAAGAGGAACGACTAAGTAAGTAAGTAAGAAGAAAGAGAATATGAAGGAGAAAAATTACTGTAGATAATAATAGGGATTAAAAAAGAAAACTAGACACAGCGTCAGAATCGGAAGAAAAGTGCGGAAATAAAAACAAAACAGAAGTTAACGAATAAAGAGAATGTACAGAAAGGAAAATGAGAAGAATGGGAAGAAAGAAAACCAGCCAGGCTTGGACAGAAATGTAAGTTGTTAAGCTTGCACGGAACAATGAACGTATTTGAACAATTAATCCACATTAAAAGTAATCGGATAGAAGAATTGGAATGGTATGACAAGATCACCAATCTGGAGCTGATGACAAGCATCAGACAAGTGCATATGGAATAAGAGACGAGAAGAAGACTCTGGAGATTGATAGGACACACATTGAGTAAATATGTTGATAGCATTACCAGGCAGTTCTTATTCTAGAATCCTCGAGGTTAAAGGAGTAGCGGGTCACCGAAAAACACACGGAGAAGAGAACTGGAGACAGATGTGAAAATGACGAGGAAGATATGGAAAAATCTTAAGCGGATGGTACGTGACAAAAGGCTTTGGCACGCGCATATAGAAGGCTGAAGCTCACTGGGCAATGAAGAGTAATTTAGCCACGTTAAAAAATAACAATAATTGAATGATCCACTGAAGCAGTAGTATTAGATTGGCATTATCTATTTTTCTTATTTGCATCTTCGTTTTCTTCTTCTTATATTTTGTTCCCTGCCTTCATTGCTATAACCTACCTTTCCTGTGTTGTCAACCCCCCCCCCCCGTTTTTCAATGTAAGCAATCAGTTATGTCAATATCAATCAATCAATACCCTTTAGCTCCCCACGGAGCATAGGCCTTCAACAAACACATGCCAAGTCTTCCTGTCCCGTGCCATCCGCTCAAGTTCTTTCCATGTTTTCCTCATCATTTTCACCTCTGTATCCAGTTCTCTTCTCCATGTATTTTTTGGTCTACATCTCCTCTCTTTCCCTGTGGATTCCAGGACAAGGACTGCCTTGTAATGCTTTCAACAGGTTTCCTCAATGTGTGTCCTATCCATCGCCAACGTCTTCTTCTCAACTCTTGTTCCACTGGCACTTGTCTGGTTCTTGTCATCAATTCCACATTTGTGACTTTGTCATACCATTTCAGTCCTTCTATTCTACGCAAGCACTCGTTTATAAAAGTCTGTAGCTTTTTGGTTGTTGTTTTTGTTGTTCTCCATGTCTCAGAGCCATACAATAGGACTGACTTGACATTTGAGTTGAAGATTCTTATTTTCGTGTTGGACTTGATTTCTCTTGTTCTCCATATGTTTCCCAATGGCAATGAAAGCTCCTCTTGCTTTTTGTATTCTTATTTTGATATCACAAAAAAAAAGTTATGTCAATATACATATTAATATTTAGTTTCTCTTTCTTGCTTTGCAGTGCTGCTGCTGCTGCTGCATAATATGTAGAAGGTGCTCCACGTACACAGAGCCAACAGTTGCTGATACAAGAAGGAGATATCGTTTACCATCTATAGATCAAGAAGAGAGACTGCCAAAACCGTCGAACACAGCAGACAGGTATTCACGAGGTATAGGTCAAGAAGGTGCATATGCAGCAGCTGTAGGTAAAACTGGATATGTATCCGAAAGATATCCAACACGTACTTGGAACCAACAAACTGTTTCAAAGAAAAACGCAACAAATGTGAGAACTGTTTTTCTTGTTTCATTATTCCTTTCTGTCTGTATTATATTTCTATTTGTTTTAATTCATGGTTTGGTTTTTTTTTAAGGACCATCTTCATTGCACACGAACAGCTCCATCAGTGCTCCGATATATCCCCCCCTTCCCCCCACCCGATCACTTCACACAAGGAGGACCTCAGCACAGTGCACGAATTCCTCAGCAAAAGAGAAGTTGGGAAAAAGACGAAGATGGCTGTATACGTCAAGGCCTAAAAACCCAACCCCTGCAGACCCAAGTAGAACAGTCCCAACTAAGATGGTTTGGCCATATCTGCAGAATGGGAGAAGATCGGCTACCACGACAAGCATGGGAAACTAAGAGCCAGGGATCCAGACCCCCAGGACGACCCAAGGTCCGCTGGGAGGACAACATTAGACAATCTTTGAAAGATCGAGGAGTAGAATGGAACCAGACTAGGAGGAAGATAGCCGATAGGATAGTATGGTGCTCTCTCTTCCAAACCTCTACACCTCACAATAGAAGAGGAACGACTAAGTAAGTACTCTATGGTTATAGTGACGTAATACAAGTTTGTTTGGTTTGGTTATTGGACCATGCACAGGATAACTGATGTTTTTCTTGTGCACGGGAGACCCGGTTCAACCCCATGTGGGTTATAATTCGGGTACATAAATTACAACATAAAACTACTGTACTGTACAGCCCTGTACTGTAATAGGTAATAAAACCTGAATGTACGGTACTTCTAGAACGAACGTCGTAAGTACGAGTGGTCTTAAGGTAGTAGTATACTCAGAAAAGGTTAAAAAAAATAAAAATCCAACAATTTTCATTTTCATGCTTTAAATCATCGTCAACATGTTTTTGAACTAAAAATAATTCATAGAAGCTTAGAGATACTCTGGTTTGATAGGAATCAGTGTTTTTCTACACACACCCCCTTGAGTGATTTGCATAGCAACCAATGTTAATAGTTGGTTACCATGTGAATAATGACCCAACATGAAGGTGCGTAATTGTAAAACTGCGAAATTATAATTATACTGAGGCAACAGGAAAAAGATATTTATAATTTTTTCACGGGGAATCACTCAATGATTTCTTATGAATTTTTCAAAAATGTGTGTCTAGAAAGCTTTGATCGTAAATTTCAACATTTGTTACATGCATTGTGCATTTTCACCAACATCAACTCTATTTATTGCTAGTTTTATACTGATTCTGTATAATAGTAGTTAGCAGAGCTTCTTTTGTTCACAATGGGAAATAAGACAAAGACTGGGAGGCGTGTACAACAACCAACAAACCGTTGCCTGAAAATGAGACACCTATTGTCGATAGTGACGCTATAAAGCCTCTGTGCTTCTCAGCAAAGAAAATAAAGGTCATAAAGGTCCAAGAAAGTGAAGGACAAGCTAAAAATGACAACAGAGGAAATGGGTTTATCCTTATGGATGTAAAACTACTGTTTGGGTTTTTATGCGCTAACTTTAGATGTGACAAATGTTATCAGTACTCACTGACCTGTGAGATCGTCGAAGAGACTCGGAATGGCTTTTGTCATGAAATCAGTATCAAGTGCACAAACTGTGGCGAATGGAATGCCAATTTCAATACTTCTGATGTTTCATCTTCAGCTACTCACAAACAAAGAAGTAAATGTGCGAATGGTGGCATTTGTGCGTTCTATTGGGAAAGGCCACAGTGCATTGAAGAATTTTTCGATATACATGAACACAAGTCAACCCATGGCAAAGAAAGCATACAGGAGAACGCTGCACAGGATCTATTCAGCAAGTAGGGACATTGCAATGGAAAGCCCCTGAGAGCACTGAAAAGGGGATTCATAGACACTGCAGCTGCAGTAGAAGGAGACCTTTATTCAACAGGAGCTCATTAAACTTCATTTTGTGAGTTCTTTTTCTGATTTTCTTTGTTTTCTCGGAATTGTCTTTTCAGCATAATTGGTGATCTTTGAAACAAGATATCTCTGGATTTGTACATTCAATTGACATGAAAATTAACACAGTTGGTTGTCATATAATCTTACAGATTGTGACCTAAAATGGATACAATTGAATTCAAAGTTTTAGTTTTATGACCATCATGCATATATAATGAGGCACAAATATCAAACATTCCAGAAATATAAATTTTGAAAATTCATTAAAAATTAACCTTTCTGTCAATTTTATTTCATGACCTCACGCTATATATAATAATTCAATTTGCCAAGTTTCAGTCAGATCCTTGTACAAATAACATAGTTATGATGTTTTAAAAAAGGTGTAATTTATTCACTACGGCGGCCATATTGGATAGCTAATTTGCATAATTAATGAGGTCATTATGTGGACAAACATTTTAAGTCCATACTTACACTATGCCCATGGTTGTTTGATTCTGAAAGGAAAATTTGAGTTTTTTACCCTATCAAGGTATCCTACTACCTTAAGTCGCTTACATCCTAACTCGAGGACGGTCTGCACTGACTTAATGAATTGTAGTTTAACCAACTAACATCAATTGTTAATTCAATTATTTGTGTTTTCCATTGTGTTTCCACATACAGGGATATAGACACAAAAATAACAACAGCTATGATATTGAAGGTCAGAGACAGAAGGAAAAGTATTCAAGAACCACTGTCATTAGTTCAGAAAATTCTTTGGTGAAAAATCAACAGAGCCAACAAGAAGAACAGCAACAATTCTGGTGTGAAAACGAAACAGATAGCACACAACAAGACATACAGTCTAGTCAGCAAAGACTGGATATACTTTTGGGAATACTGCAGAAGTGTGTACAATGTCAACCTGATGAAGCCAGAGTACCTAAAACAATTGATCTTCACGGGTTTAGCAGGAGGGACGCTATGATAGCCGTCAAGACGTTTATTAAAGTTTCCATATATGGTGAGCTTTGTATTTTGTGCCAAAGGTTTTCAACAGAGATAGATTTTCCCATTTTTGTAGTAGACTGATGTAACTCGTAAAATATCCTACACATGTGTTATTTATGTACATATTACAGTAATATGTAAATATGAAATAATAATTTTATATATATATCTGTGATGTAAAGTGTGTATTTATTTATGGTCTGCAGTGTAAAGATATATATATATATATATATATATATATATATATATATATATATATATATATATATATATATATATATATATATATATATGATAGGAAACTCTTTACAGAGCGATACAACAGGAAGCAATCTGATCATCAGAAGTAGTCCCCCCGTGCGACAAGTGTTTCGGCCCTATATACTCCTTTACACTCTAAGGGGGGCGGGCCCACTTGGGTCATGACTCCCAAGCGTCTCAGCTTCCTGTTGTCTTGTATCGAAAATGAACCCATTTCACTTATGGTAGCAACTTTAAAATCCACAACTCCGCCAGCCGTGGAGGCAATTGTGAAAGTAACAAAGAGAAGACAATTTATTCCGTTCGTTCCGTCGCACACACTGAGACACCATCACGAAGTCAACGAGTCTAGCCACTGCGCGTTGCCCACTGGACCTTTGATACTGACACCCCTTATAGTATACACCGCCTGTCGCCCCTGAGTCGCAGCAAGTTCAATAGTCCACCACAAAACTCAGCGTGTTTTCTGTACCGCAGCGTTTATAGTTACGATCTCCATTGCCCATTGCGGTTGTTCCACAGCCAGCCTGATGCCTTTTCGGCAGTTTCACTAAGCTTCTTCAGTGCCCTTGTTCTCGACTGTCCCCTCAGCCCCAACAGTTTCAATAGATCATACATTGATGCAGCCACAAGCCCTCTTGCGCCCGCTTCAACAGCCATGACCCTTGCAGTGAACCCATCGTGTCTCAGATCCGCGGCCAGATCACTATACTTGGCCGCTTTGAACGAATGTTCCTCGTCTAATCTGGATTCAAATGGCACGGTCAGTTCAATCAGTATGACCTGAAGCGTTGCTGAAGAATGAAGCACTATATCCGGTCGTCTCCGCGATTTTCGGATACACTCTGGATATGCCCCTCGTCCAGGTATTCCTACCGCCATCTCCCAATCGTTTGCACAGTCAAGAAGAGATGGTAAACTGCTACCAGGTTTATTCGGTTTGGGGTGTGCTGACTTTCCTGCCCTCAGAAAGTAAGTATTTGTGGTGCTCGGCCTGGGTTTGCTATTCGCCTTCATCCTTGCCAGATCTATTGTCGCAGTAAGCTCATTTAGCACTTTGCTATGGCGCCAAGTGTATCGCCCTTGCCCTAATGACACCTTACACGCTGAGAGCACGTGTTCTAGTGTCTGCCTCTCCTGGCACAGGGAGCACTGCTCATCATCCGACTTTCCCCATTTCACAAGGTTGGTGGCCGACGGCAGCAGGTCATAGAGTGATCTGACAACGAAGCTGAGCCTAAGAGGTGCCATATGCCATATATCATTCCATGTCAAGGACCTCTGCAGGGCTCCTTCCCATGTAGTCCATTGGCCTTGTTGGACCTGCTGCACTGCTTTTTGCAACCTCTTATCATTCTCAGCTCCTCGTATCTCCTGAACTACCATGTCTCTGCGCTCCCTGCTTGATGCCTTGGACCACCAGCGGATGTCTCCATGACCAAATCCCCGTCTATTCGTTTGTGTGTATCCGATTACCTCCCTCAGTTTGAGTGAATTTTGGGGAGCATCAACAGCTTCTTCCACTTTCCACTTCCTTCTCGTTTTCAGTGTGGGCTGAATGGACTTAACCACGTCATCAGCTGACTCGCGTAGCATCATTGCAAGCCTTGCCTTTCCAACTTTGTACTCTTCAACAACTGACTTGAAAGGAAGCAGAAGTTTTGACTTTTTGCAGTACAGTGCTACATCTGACAGACCTGGTGGTACCCCTAGCCATTTTCTCATGAACTTGTTGACCTTCTGCTCTATGGCTTCCACTGTACTTGTGCTTATTTCATATATAAGCAGTGGCGACAGCAAATTCGGTATCAACATGAACTGGAGGCACCACAGTTTGAACTTTCCCAGGATTCTGCTTTGGTCTATGATCTGTAGCCCTCTGTCTGCCATTTCTATTGTCTGTTGCACTGCCTTTGAGTCTTTTAATGAGGCATCGTACACCCTGCCAAGATTTTTAACAGGTTCCTCAATGACAGTAGGGATTCTTTGGTTGGAAACCGTGAATATGACCTCTGCTATCTTCCCTTTCCTGACTGATAGGCTTCTCGACTTTTTGGGTTTGAAGCTCATTCTGCACCAGCTGACTAGTTCATCCAGGCGTGCTAACATCCTCCGGGCCTGATGTTCATCTGATGTCAGAATTGTTGTGTCATCCATGAATGCTTTGAGTGGTGGCATGTGACACATTCCACCGAGCTTTGGACCTATAGCCATTCATTCAGCCGCATAGAGGATTACCTGCATAGCCATCACGAATAGTATCGGAGAGATGGTACATCCCATCGCAATTCCAACTTCAAGGCCAATCCACTTCGTTGTGTACTCTCTGGTTGAAAATCTGACAGCAAACTCCGCGAAATACAGCTTCAGCATTGCTGCAATCTCTTGTGGAACATGATACATTTCTAGGGCCTGCCACAACATCTGGTGTGGAACGGATCCATAAGCATTCGCTAGATCCAACCAGATTACATGGAGGTTTGTTCTGTCAGACTTTGCCTTTTGGATTGCTTCCCAGATCATTGTGGCATGCTCTAGACATCCTGGCGTACTTGGGATACATCCTTTCTGAATGGTAGTGTCAATGTACCCATTTGCCAGGAGGTATGTAGTGAGTCTTTTCGCCATCACTGAGAAGAATATCTTCCCTTCCACATTGAATAGTGAGATTGGCCTGAACTGACTGATGTCTGTGGAATTTTGCTCCTTCGGGATGTAGACTCCGTTCGCCTTTCTTCATTCCTTGCTTACAAGCTGTGTTTTCCACGCACTCTTCAGTAAACGGAGCAGTCGTTTGAGCACCTCAGGGCATCTCTTATACACCACATATAGGACCTGGAGCTGACTTGCACCGAGCTTTCTGGACAATGCTTTCTACCTCTTGCACCGTTGGAGGTTTGGTGTTAAATTCAGCTCCTGGCTTACTCGGCCATTTAAGGCCTGCTATGCTGCTGAGCGGCTCATCTTGGCGACCATCTGAATATGTCATTCCAAGGTGTTCTTCCAGGTCTTCTTTCCTGATGTTTAGCGTACCCGACCGTGGCTGCTCAAACAGTTCTTTGGCAAACTTGAAGGGCTCCCTGAAGAATCTTTCCCTATCCATTCGAGTCTTCCTTTTCTTCCTGCACAACGTTTCTGCTCTACAAAGGGCATTATGTTGGCCTTTCAGGTGCTCCCAAACCTGTCGTAACCCTTCCTTCTCTGCGGCAACTGCGTTCTTGAACAGTTTTCGGGCATGCTTCTTCCGTTTCCTGATTTCTTCTATTTTAATTTGTCTTCTACTTTTTCGTGGTGGGTTACTTTCCCTTGCCTCCCTCACTCCGAACACTTTGCGACAGTGCAGATATATTATGTCGCCGAAGATTTCCAGCTTCTTCTCCAAAGTTATCTGCTTCAGGTTGTTATCCAACTCTTTTGCCAAGGCTTCGTCCAGCTGTTCCCAAAGTCCTTTTGCACTGGCAGGTGGAAACTTGACTGCATCTCTCTTCCCGTCCAAGAAGTGTGTAAGATCATCATCAGGCAGATCAACTTGAATGTACTCAGCACTGTGGATTGACTCCTGGCTGCGTTCTTCTAACGTCTTATCCGTCGAGACAGAGCGCTGTTGATCTCCCACTGATGACCTCCCCCACCCCTTTTTCGTTCTGTGGATTTTCATTCCTCTCTGAGTAGAGAATTCCCTACCACAGGCACATGGAAACTCCAGCCGTTGTTCAGAGCTCGAAGTCCGTGTAACGGGTCTGGTCGATTCCAATGAGGCGCCTGTGGATTCATCATCCCCCCCCCCCCATCCTTTCGGTGAATCCTGGGGGCATCTATCGTTTTTGGGTTCTGTAGCAATTGAATACAGCTTACGGGGTGCTAACCCGGTCAGCCGGTTTCTAGTCTTTCCCAGTGTCATCTGTCTTTCCAGAAGTCAATCGGTCTTTTCCCGATCGTCACTGGTTTGACCATGTAACTATGATAGGAAACTCTTTACAGAGCGATATAACAGGAAGCAATCTGATCATCAGAAGTAGTCCCCCCGTCCGACAAGTGCTTCGGCCCTATATACTCCTTTACACTCTAAGAGGGGCGGGCCCACTTGGGTCATGACTCCCAAGCGTCTCAGCTTCCTGTTGTCTTGTATCGAAAATGAACCCATTTCACTTATGGTAGCAACTTTAAAATCCACAACTCCGCCAGCCGTGGAGGCAATTGTGAAAGTAACAAAGAGAAGACAAATTATTCCGTTCGTTCCGTCGCACACACTGAGACACCATCACGAAATCAACGAGTCTAGCCACTGCGCGTTCCCCACTGGACTTTTGATACTGACACCCATATTTATATATGGGAGCCGCGCTGGTGTAATGGCTACGGCGTTGTACTGGCGACCAGGTTTTCATGGTTCACACCCGAGCGTCAGCGTTTGAAGGAATGTTTACGACCGGAAATTTGACTGAATAACCTGAACGGCCCCTGCACATAAATCCCGTGTGGATGGGAAGGAGCGAAGCTCCTGACCGGGTTGGAAGGAAAGTCCACTGACCCTCCAGCCTCGCAATGACATGTCATTGAGCCAAAAGAGCTGGAAAGCTCGAGTGCCGCTGGTTTTATATATATATATATATAATAATCAGATTAGCCATTATGGATTTCTTGGCATTGTACATCCAGTAGTTTGCCATTGCTTTCTGGATGGTTCTGGCCGCTTACCATTACAGTCCATGGTGCGCCCTCAGCCCGATACCAGGCCTTTCCAACTCCTGCCCTAGAAGCCGTTGTCAAAATATTATTGATCATCCGCCCGTTCGGCCAGCAGTTGTGTGTACTGTTTAAGGGGGACCTCCCTTTTTGATTACACCAAAGCTTTCGATTGTGTACAACATCAGCAGTTATGGGCTATTATGAAAAATATGGGATTTCCAAACCACCTTATACAACTCATCGCACTGCTGTACCAAGAACAACAGGCAGCCGTAAGAATAGAGGGGGAAACATCAGAATGGTTTGAAGTACAGAAAGGAGTAAGACAAGGCTGTACCCTTTCCCCTTACCTGTTTAACATTTATGCCGAGAATATCATGAGAAACGTAAGAGATGACCAAGAACACATAGAGTTTGACTCATTTAACATCGGCGGGTACCAGATCCCGGAAATCAGATATGCTGACGACACAGTCCTCCTATCGACCAACCCAAAAGGACTTGAACAATTACTTCTGTCCACCAAAAAACACAGCGAGGCCCAGAATCTATACCTAAACACCAAGAAGACCAAAGTATTGACAACAGACAAAGTAAAGACCAAACCAGAAATTGAAATTGATAACGAAGAACTGGAAAGTGTCAATGAATTCGAATACTTAGGATCAATCATTAACAGCTCTGGCGACTGTGCAGTAGAAATTAAAAGAAGACTTGCAATTGCTTCACATAAGCTAATACAGATGAAAAACCTATGGCAAGGCACAAGCAAAGAAACAAAGTTACAACTGATCAGAGCATGTATATTCCCAGTAGCAACATACGGCTGCGAGACTTGGACACTCAATAAAACAGTTGCAAAAAAGATTACATCATTCGAAATGAAATGCTACAGAAGGATGTTGAGAATACCCTGGACAGAAAAAAAGACCAACAGAGAAGTACTGCACTCACTAAACGTACAGGAACATTGGCTCCTAAATACCATCGCAATAAGGAAGCTGAAATTTTTCGGTCATATAAAAAGACATAATAGTCTGGAAAAAACAGTGATGGAAGGCATGGTCCCTGGAAAAAGGGGAAGGGGTCGACCTAGACGACGGTGGACCCAGGACATCACAGAGAGTCTGAACTTGTCTTTGGCTGATGCAGGTCGACTTGCCCAGAATCGTGATGCGTTCAGAGCAGCTGTAATGGAGACAACGTTCTGGAAAGAATATGTCACATGATGATATATAATAATAGCCCCTTCAGTCATAACTGACTATCGGAATGCGCCCCTGAGGTGACAGCCCTCAGCTGCTTATTTTCCTGGTGCTCCTTTCGACGTTTTCTCCTCACCTCTGCTTCTTGTGTGAGCCTCTCTTCGCCCAATCTGAGGTGGCGCCGTAAATAGCATCGCCACTTAGTGCGATCGGCAGCTTTATCCTCCCATGTTGCTGGATCCATGTCCAGTGCCCTCATATCTCTCTTGCACACATCTTTGAACCTCAGCTGTGGTCGCCCAACTGTTCTCTTGCCATCTGCTAATTGTCCGTAGAAGATATCTTTTGGGATGCGACCATCATCCATGCGACGAACATGGCCAAGCCAGCGAAGTCTGCGCTGTCTAAGAAGCGAATACATACTTTGAAGGCCAGCACGTGACAACACCTCGACATTTGTCACTTTATCTTTCCACGAGATGCCGAGGATGCGGCGTAGACACCGCAAATGGAAGGTATTGAGCCTTCTTTCTTGCTTAGCATAGGTCGTCCAGGTCTCGCTGCCATATAGGAGTGTGCTGGTGACGCAGGCATTATATACCGCAGCTTTGGTCTTCATTGTGAGTTTAGAGTTTCCCCAAACACGCGATGTGAGGCGGGCAAAGGTAGCTGCAGCTTTGCCAATGCGGCTGTCGATTTCTGTATCCAGTGAGAGTTTGTCATTGATGGTAGACCCTAGGTATGTGAAGTGGTGCACCACTGCCAATTCATAGTTATCGATAGTGATAACTGGTGCAGCACCCACATCCTGACTCAGCACATTCGTTTTCTTTAGACTTATTGTGAGGCCAAAGTCCTTGCATGCTTTAGTGAAGCGATTCATCAAGCTCTGAAGCTCCTGTTGGCTTTGAGTGACGACTGCAGCATCATCAGCGAACAACAAGTCTCTTATAGTGACCCTTCTGATTTTTGTTTTTGCCTTCAGCCTTGAAAGATTAAACAGACGGCCATCTGACCTAGTGTGAAGGCATATTCCTTCAGTTGCATCTCTGAATGCATGTTTCAAGAGTAAGGCAAAAAAGATTCCGAAGAGGGTCGGAGCCAGAACACAGCCTTGTTTAACGCCACTTCGTATATCAAAGGGCTGTGACGTGCTTCCAGCATATTGGACTGTTCCCTTCATGCCGTCATGGAATGACTTTATCATTTCCAGCATTTTAGAAGGGCAGCCTATTTTCAGGAGGATTTTAAAGAGTCCATCCCTACTAACCAGGTCGAATGCTTTTGTGAGGTCTATAAAGGCGATATATAATGGTTTTTTCTGCTCTCTTGATTTTTCCTGAAGCTGGCGGAGAGAGAAGATCATGTCTGTTGTTGATCTGCCAGCTCGGAATCCACACTGTGCCTCTGGATATATGCGCTCAGCTAACTTGTGTAGTCGCATTAAGATGACTTTGGCAAAAACCTTACCAACAATACTAAGAAGAGAGATGCCTCTGTAGTTATTGCAATCACTTCTGTCTCCTTTATTTTTATACAGTGTTACAATCTTGGCATCTCGCATGTCTTGAGGAATAGTTGTCTCTTCCCAGCACTGGCACAGCATCCTATGCAGGGGATGTAATAGCGTGCTCTTACAGCATTTGATTAAATCAGGAGGAATCCCATCACTGCCTGGTGCTTTGCCAGAGGCCAAGCTATCAATGGCCTTGCTGAGTTCCTCTAATGTTGGTTCGGCATCCAGCTCCTCCATAGTTGGCAGACTGTTGACACCATCAAGGGCTGCAGGCGTAACGGTATTGTCTCTAGCGTAAAGCTCAGAGTAGTGCTCGACCCACCTCTCCATCTGCTTACCCTTATCGGTTAGCTTCTCTCCGCTGATGGTTTTTAGCGGTGCCGTCTTACTTTTATGGGGGCCAAGTGCTTTCTTTATACCGTCATACATTTGTTTAATGTTGCCTGTTTGCGCTGCGATCTGGATGCTCTCACTGAGCTGGAGCCAGTAGTCATTTGCACAGCGTCGAGCAGTTTGTTGAACTTTGCTTCTCGTAGCCCTCAGGATCTGTAGGGTTCTGGCACTCGGTGAACGTTTGTATTCATTCATAGCACTGCGCTTAGCTTCAATGACAGGTGCCATCACATCTGATGAAGCATCAAACCAGTCATTTGACTTTGCTGTTTTCTTACCAAAGGTGGCAAGTGCAGTACTTTGAATGGTGTTCCGTAGATGCTCCCAGTTCTCTGTAATAGTATCACCATGCTGAGGGCTACTGAGCACTTTCTCGAAGGTCGCAGTGAATTGAGCGATCATGAAAGGGTCTGACATCTTGCTGGTATCAATGCGTGGTTTCCCTTCATGTCTGACACGATAGAGTTTTCTTGGTTGTGCTCTGATTTTGCAGCAAACCAAGGAGTGATCTGTATCACAGTCTGCACTATGGTACGAGCGCGTGGAGAGCACAGACCTGAGGAGTGGCCTTCTGACGAGAATCAGGTCAAGTTGGTTCCAATGCTTGGATCGTGGGTTTCTCCATGACACCTTATGCTGGGGTTTTGTCTGAAAGTAGGTGTTGGTCACGCAGAGGTCATGGTGGACGCACAACTCTAAGAGCCGTTGTCCATTTTCATTCATCTTGCCAATACCAAACCTGCCCAGACATGAAGGCCATGAAACATTATCGGCACCCACTCTAGCGTTAAAGTCACCAAGGAGAACAAGCTGTTCTTGCCTAGGTAT